>JAJGOT010000103.1:397500-462500 GCA_022457155.1 Cladopsammia gracilis | reverse complement strand
CCAGGCTCAAAATTATATTAACTATTCAGTACTTAGTTAATAAAATGTGTGTAGGTATTTTTAAAATATAGTTGTAAAAAAATAATGATAATAGTAATAATGAGTAAAAAATAAAGTATTGTATTGTATTGTACTGTATTGGTTAAGCTCTTCAATTTCGTCGTCTTGTTCCTTTGTTCTTTTTTTCGCTATACGTAGTTACATACAAACATGGATACATACATACTTTATTTAACCCTCGGTCGTACACGGGGGGGTGGTTGCCACCCCCTTAAGGTTTTTCTCGCATATTTTCAAGACCATTTAAGATTAGCACGTGCCGTTTTCAGTAGCTGTTCATTTATCCTTGAAACACATTTTGATAAAGTTTGGCGACAACTGGTTGCTATGGTAACGAGATATGACGTCAGAAGTAACATGCGGTCAAGCCATTTTTGAACAAAAATGCGTGTTTTTTACCTTTTTTCAGTGAAAAAACATATAAAATGCTACCAAAAGCATCAAAATGTTTAATTGTATGTTATTTTGCCACTCTAGGAAACAATATTTGAAATTTCCGCATTTTTGCAAAAAAATTTGAATTTTTAGTAAAATCCAAGGTGGCGGCAATCTTGGCGGCCATTTTGGAGACGTCACGGACCCCCAGCAGCGCCACAAACCATAATATTTACCTTATCTTGTAGATGTAAAATATTTCCGAAATATTGCAACATCGCAAAAACCCAAGTGGGGCGGGGGGGGGGGGGGGGCAACAACCCCCCGCCCTTGTACCACGGTGGGGGGGGGGATATAAGTTTGCGTGTACGTCGGAGGGTTAATAGAGACCTGAAGATTGAGGTTTTCCTCTTAAACCGCAAACCACAAACGTCGGCCAGCAGTTTACAGTTCGGAGTTCGCCGTATGAACAAAATCTGGGCTTAAGATTGAGGGTTTCTTTTACCTATGCCTATTACCGGAGCCATCTAGGAAACAAAGTATACATTCATGCATACATATTCATTCAATCACATATCATCAGAAACTGGATTTTTTTTACTTTATTTACCGTAGTTTAACCACAAAATAATCCGACTGGCAAATCAGTTCCAAAACAAACAGCCGGCTGCCATGTTTGTTTACATTCGTTCGTTCACTTCTCTTTAAGCTGAGAAATCGTCTTCAAAACTACGTTTCTATGAAAAAGAATTCGATAATTAATAAGCGAAAGAGTTATACAAAGTAGTATTTCATCTCAAACGTGGGATTGTGATGTTTTAGGGTGCAAAAAACCTTGCGGTAAACCACTTACCTCTAGAGCGTGGTCTAGCCGTACAAACGTGAACCTCAAACCGCAAACCTGACGGCAAGGCACTGGTCACGTGACTTCTTGACGTTCGCGGTTAGCGGGAAATGCCGAAAAACCTCGATCTTAAGGTCTCTAATGTGTAGGTAAAAAACTGGCAACCAAAAAGCTGATGTGGACCTACCTAACTAATACAACAATTGATAATAAAAAATACTAAATAACTAATACATAATAATAAAAAATACAATGATTAATAGATTTATAATTTGTAATAGTTCCTTTAAAGAAAGTCACCTTTCTTAATTGGTCCTAATTACGTTTAAGCGCCGCTTTTAAATTCTCGAAGTTTTCTTCACCTCTTGATGCAGTATCTAGACAATTCCAAACAATAGGGCCCCTAAAAGAAAAGCTGTTTCTTCCAGATTCTGTTTTGGTTCGTTGAATTGCTAGAAGAGGGACTTTACGCTTGGATTCTGTAAAAAGTGAAAAAAGGAAATAATCTACTGTTCAAGCCTTTCTTAACCTTAAATAATTCAATAGCCAAACTTCTTTAATTTATATTCTTCGTCAGTTCGCCTTGATCACTGTGTCGAGAGTCTTCTCCATATTGTCGATATGAGTTTCTTGTCTCTTGAACGATGTTTTTAATTCTATCACTTCTATTACCAATTTAGTGTGTTCCTTTGACATATTGCGCACTGTGGCTTGTATATCTATTAGTGTGGTGTGCATATCGATAAGGTTGATTTGCTCTTCGCCTCGTAGTTCGTCATCTTGGTCGTCCGCCATGTTGGGACGTTTGTTTGCTGTTTTAACCTCTTGTTCTTCTGTTGATCCTCTATCTCCTCTCTTATTTTATTTTCCCATCTAGGTCTTGGCGCTGATCGAGAACCCAAATAATTCAAGCATTATTATCAATTTTCCATTTAACAAACAGTCGAGGAAGAAATAACCGGACCGTCAAAAACCGTGGCCGTCCGCGGCCAGATCACGCATCTTCTAGAGACAAATTCTCCGACCTGCACATCTTATTTCTCGACTACCCTAGTCCTCCGATCCCTTATCACGTTCCAAAGATGCAACAATTTATAAAAAATAATATGGTTTACCCTACAGAGTATTAGTGCTCTAACACACTGGTAACAAAGATTCGGGGACCAACCGTAGCATCGCCATGTGACCCCCCTCTCCCCTCATTACCACCTTCAGATCACTGTAAATGGTAGTATATTTAACGTATGATATTTCATCCAACACAGGTGAATGTGAACAGGCTGCTGCAGCTTCACCATCCACCAGTTTCCCGGTTGGTCGGCGTGTATATGGTGGAGGTAACGTAGCATTTCTTTGTGTTTCGCATTCACTAGCGTTTTTTGGTGAAACACCACGGAATGACGGACTTGTTTTATAAGCTATATTCGTGAGATTATATTTTATTTTAAATGCATAGACATTATTTTTTTCTCTGTTTTCCTAAGGACAAATTATTTACCCATTTCTGTTTTAGGATTGAAACGCAAGAAAGTTGAAGAGGGGGCTGCTGAAGTAAAGGGCAAAGATGAACGGTCATCAAAGAAACCGAGACGTCAAGGTGATTTTTGTTCTTTTTTTAAGACAAGTTTTGATTTGATGTGGTGGGCACCCTTCTATATTAAAAAACTATATTAATTGATTTGAACCCGTGTGGCCCCGCTTATGGAACAGTGTAGGACTGTTTTTGTAGAGATTGAAACCGATAAAGAGAGAACTTAATCCTCGGACGCGGCCTCGGACGTGCTTCTTTTTTCTCTCTGTGACTTACATACATACATACATACATACTTTATTGTAACTCCCTGCAAGGGTTTTTCAGTTACAAAATTATAAAAATTGCTAAAATAAGAAATAATTTACTAAATGACTAAGGTAATAACTACACATTAAAAAAAAAATAGTAAAATACAATAAGAAAGAAAAAAAAATACAAAGACTTCTTATCTTGTTTCCACCAAAAGTTTAGGAACATTTTGATCAATTTAGCTTTTGAATCAGGAATTTAGGAATAAAAGTCGTAAAATGTGATCGTGAAAAATGACAAAAAATACCCTTGTTTGAGAAACGCCGGGCCTCAAATAAACCCCGGGTTCAAATAAACGCTGGGTCCGTTAGGCTTGGTTTTAAATAAGTGCCCAAGCGTACAATCTAGAAAATACCGGGTAATCTCTTATGTGTGATCACGACAAGGCTTTGTTCACTAATGGGTTCAAGCCACCATGATCATATCATATAAAGTTCGAGTGAAAGTACTAGTTATTAATAAATAAAGGAACACTCAGTGGTAAAATAGAAATCGTTTACTATACAACGGGGAGAGCCGAAAGTATGACGGCTGTACCGCTGAAAAATTCGAGGGAACGTCTGCGAAATTTGCATCACAAAGAAATTGATCTAACTAGCGCGAGGTGCTGCCCAAAGACACTCAGAGAACATCACACATGGAGACGATTTCGCCAGTGATTCAATTCACAGGCAAAGTGACTTTATACGACTACGGTGTTCCATTCGCGGCAGGCTTGCGACTCACAAGAGAATTACGCTATGAGTTTCTCAGTAGCCACGCTACAAAGTATTTCAGCAAAGTATTCAACTGTCTTCATCTTATGGAATTTGGGAAGACGACACCCGGGAGTACTTCCCGCCATTTTCACGCCGTAGCATACCACCATACGCGATAACCATTTTCCCGCCATTTCGTGATGAAAAAGTTTCAAGCGGAGCAGTTATTTCAGTCCAAGCAACAAGAGCAAGCAAGTTTGCTTGTTTAACTATTTCCAGGTCGAAAATAATAAGTTGCAAGTACTATGCATGTAGAATCAAAGTTTTAAGGTTATTTTGATAAAAGCTTATTAGTATTTCACACTTTTGCGAAGGAATTTAGTTTGCTCTACTCGCAAGTAAAGCAAAGAGGGCATTTGTTGTAGGAAATTCAAAACATTGATTTTTTTTTTCTTTTTGCCATAATAAGGTAATGATTCTAAACACTTGCCAGCACTTATGCCATTTTTGACACAGCATGAAAAGACAAATTTACGTTGGCGTAATGTAAGTGTAAAGGTGGCGTAAAGTTCTAATTTACGCACATTTACGCCACATTTACATTACGTAAAGTCAAGCTTTACGCTACCTTTACGCGTACGCGTAAAGTCAGAGTAATGAGACTTATTTATGCTGGCTTTAAGTTCGGCGTAAAGCTGGTATAAAGTAGAGATTTACGCCACCTTAACGCATACGTGTAACTATAGCGTATAGGCATCTTTAAGCCAAATTTACGCCACTTTTACGCAAAAGTGAATATGCATCTTTAAGCCAAATTTATACTTGGTGTAAAGTCAACTGCATGCTTGTACAAAGCAACAGTATGGACACGACAATGTACTCCTGCATGCATGAATTCAAATTCCAACAGCAAAAAGGAAAAAAATGATGTTTTTAAGGAAAGGAGACAACTGATCAATCTGTTGTGTTCACAATCTGGTTTATTTATCATTTATGTTACTTACATTAACAAGGTAAAATTGTAAACCTTGTTCCGATATGACTTGAAAATAACTGGAACAAAAACGCTAAAAATTGAAAAGCTTTTTCTAGTATCACTTGAAAATAAGTATGAAAACCTTGTTACAATATCACGACACTTGAAAATAACTGGAAAAGAAACATTGAAAAGTGTAAACCTTGTTCTAATATCAGTCTTTTATTGCCACTTTCATCTTTCTTTCTGGATCCAATGGTTTGTAGTCCAGAATTTTAAATTCCCTGATCAGTCCATCAGATCACCATCCTGAATACATGTCTAGAACAAAATTACAACAGGTTAGATGTACTACCCAAACTGAATGGAGACTACTGTATAATTCAAGGAAAAGTTAGATTTTAGGGGCACTAATTTAGAATAGTTTCCTTAAAACAAGTTAGATTATTTGAGGAAGAGAGGAAACACATGATTCCAAAAAACCTTTTTCAACAGCTGTTCTATTTCTCCACACAGGTGCATGTACACATGTAACAAGGGGACATATTGTCAACAGACCTTACTAAAGTCATATAGTTACAACACTTACTCCACAGCCTTGACACTAACATGTACTAGTGAAAACCCTCACAGGCATTACAGGGCATATGGGTTTAACTGACAACACTAAAACATTTCAAGGTGCTATTTGGCAAAAAGTTAATACAGCTCATTGATCATTGATTCATCAGATCACCCCCCCCCCCCCCCCGGATTTTGGAGATTTGAGAGTAGATAAGTTAATATGTGGTGTAGGAGAAGTAAATGGGGATGTGCATACATGTAGGCTAATAAATTGGGCGCGTGAGGAAGGGGGGAAGGGGTTTTGTGTGTCTTACCCTTGGTATGACTTGGAGTCTTATATCAATGCATTTGCCCCAAACAAAACAAAACAAAACAATCCTGGTCCATTTGATGTAGATTCGTCTAAAACTATTTGTACTCCTTATAGCCAAGAAAATAGTGTTTTTTGTTCTAATGCGGGTAGTCAGTGTGTAGCGATGAGTTTAACAGCTATATTGTATAATTTTAGTCGCATGATAACATGTGCGTCAGATCTTGTTGTAATTACGAATTTTGGTAATGAGTTGTATACTTATCTTTCTAATTTAACACAAAAAGAATGCCTTATGTTAACTGAAGTTCCTGATGTTGTTTGTATGGGAGAGTTAACTTTCAATTTATTAGAGTATAGTGAAAGTTATTATGGAAATGTACATTATTTTAATGACAGTATATTATAATAGAAGAGAGTTGTTTACCTTTGTTTGAGGCTTTTGAATCGTTATTACGTGATAATTATAAGTCATTTATTTTGACAATAATAATTTATACAGTCGCTATTTTTGAGACAAGACTGGCAAGGGATCAGGGATGGTGTATTCAAAGTGTTTGATTCACATAGTAGAGATCAGAATGCGGAATGAATGATCCATGTGGGACGTGTGTATTGACTGAAGTTAGTTCTCTTGAAGAGTTCGAAGAGTTTGAAGTAAAAGGTCTGGAGTGAAGATATCCTTAACAGCCCAATCATAGTACTCGCAGAGTTCTTGTTTAAATTATAGTCTCCGATGCAGCCGTGCGTTGCATGACGAGACAAATAACGGCTGCGTGGGAGACTATTTAAATTGTAGCTAAGTATTTGTTTTGGTGGTCACAAATGTTATTGCCATTGCCAACTGATAGCAACCAGCAATACACATTGATTGAAATTTTCAACATTCCACACTTATACTGATCAGCACATTTCTTCTTATGATATGAATGCTTAATTAATCAAAGAGGTCATGAGAATTAAGGATATGATCACCCAAGATCAGTTATCTTCAAGAGTTGATAGAATGTATTTGAACAGTTTCTCCCCACTACTGCTACAATGAAATAATATACAGTATGGTGACATTACGAAGGAGAATTTATATTTAAATTAATAAAAGGGAAAATTGGTTAATAATACCATCCAAAAAATTGTTTTTCAAGCTTACAGAGAATCTCAAGTGTTTTAGCTGATTTGGACCCCTGAAAGTGTGAATCTCCCAGTTCAAATACCATAGCGAATGAGGATGTCTGGTAGTCTAAATCCAATAGCAGATTTGGACTCCTTTTCGCAGATTAAGACCTTGCAAAATGTATTTCTGACCATGAATTATTTGTTTTCAACATGCTGCATCACCATGAAAACAGCACAAAATAATTACATTACAAAAAATTACATGTATCCTCTAGCTTTGATAACATGCCAAACAAGTGTACTTAGTAAATATATCAACATGGACATTATGTTCTTCATTCCCAGAAGTACTAACAGGAAAGAATGATGATGTTAAATGTGTCAAATGTCTTGCTGTTCACAAGTAAATGAAAAGAAACCTTTGCTCAATTGCATATTATTGGGGGTTCAAATCTGTGAGATGGTTCCATGGATATATACATGTACATGTAGCTGCTAGCAGATTTGGACCAGGGGACTACCAGTGAAATGGAGCTGGGGGGGAGCAAAATATGGGCTGAGGCTACAGTATAAAGTAAAGGAATGCTGAAAAGTGCAACAAAAAAAGTGGTGCAAATTTAGAGCATAATCAAGTTAAGAAAAATGCAAGCAAGGCCATTTTAACAGCAAAAGTAATGTACTTTGACATAATTAAGTATAATGTGGACCCGCTCGACACACCACCCCACCCCTTAATTTTCCTCAATTTAATTTTTCTGAATTTTTCTGTCAGTGAAAAGAATGGACTGGATAGATGGATGAACTCAGTATTTCTTGACTGCACATACACAGCGAACCCAAAAGAAAAGCATGTGGGATTGTTTGCATCCCACAATAATAATAGCTTGGGACTTGGCCCAGTCCTTTTTGTTCTAAGTGTGTCGAGCGAAATCTGTTACAAGAGCACTAAAACTTGACATGCTCCTGTCCCAACAGCACCAGCCTGGAATCGGACTGTGTATAACATGCAATGTCGGCAAAAGTGTAAAATTGCAGTTTAATAAATATATTGATAGTAGGAAGTCAAATATTGATGTTGAATGCCATATGTATTTCAACTTAAGACTGTGTTTTTAAATACCCTGTCTCCAGTCCACAGTCCATTCTTTATACTGACAGAAAATTTTAATTAAAAAAATTAAAATTGGGGAAAATCAGGGGTAGTCCATCAGGTTGTCCATGGACTGAGTCCACAGGGGTAGTCCATGGACCCAGGTCCACATTTTGTATACATCCCTTTTATTCACCTGAAAGTCTGACCTTTTGCTTTTTCTCTCTCAAATTTTGTTAAAGACAAAACTAATTACTGGATGTCTGCAATCATACTTGTGATTAAACATATTGGATTCCTGCAATTTTGTTCAATCACTCACATGATTACAGAGGGAATTCAGCTGCACTCATCCACTAGCATAATTTGTTTGAATGTTACCAAAAACTACACACCCAGTATTCCGGTATATACTAATTAACAATTGGTTCATGATTTAGCATGCACTATCGAGTTATGGAGCACGCGGGAAGTTTGGAGAGCACGAAAGAAGCGTAAGAGTTGCCCGAGGCGATAGCCAAGGGCAACTCTAGCTTCTTGAGTGCTCTCCAAACTTCCCACGTGCTCCATAACTCGATAGTGCACAGCTAAAAGCATGAACCAATTGTTTTATAACATAGCCGGTGGAATTGTGCATCAAATCCGACGCTAGAAACGGACAACAATATCAGAAGTGATTGTTTGCGGTAAGCGAAATATTAAGCAAAATAGGAATTGGTTTTATTTCAAATTTTCTGTTGAAAGCTCGAGTTTTATTTTACTGCAGTTTAAATACAAAATTCTTTATTTTTATAAAAGAAATCACGGTCAAGCTAAAAGAATGGCACTTTTATTTATCAGCGTGCACTATCGGGATTTTGAGCAGGCTTGTGTATACTGAATTTGATTGCGCGGCTCTGCTAGCTATGTTATAATATAAATTTTCAATTAGTATATACCAGTATGTGTTTCCATAGCTGAGATTTCAGCCTGGTCAACAGGGCTGAAATTTTGCTGTGATTACATGACAAATTTCAGCCCGGGAGCCAAGTTTGAAATTGTGCGGAAGATTGATAACGAGAATCAAAATAGCGTTGAAGATTCAACTGCACTTGCCCAAATTCACTTTTCAGCCCGGGCTGAAATTCTGATGCGATCACATGGCGAATTTCAGCCCGTTTGGCCGGGCTGAAAATTCCAGCCCGGTTTCTGAAACCGGGATGGAATTTTCAGCCCGGGCTGCAACTTTGTTCATGTAATCACTAACTTCATTTTAACAGGATTTATTTCGCAAGCTGGGCTGAAATCTCAGCCCGGTCAACCGGGCAGAACTCTCAGCCCGCGCTGCAATCTCGTACCCAGAGTCCTCAGGCTTCTTGGTCAGCGGGGCGGTCGCCAGGAGAGACTCTGGGATAATGGAATTTTTATCCCAGAAAATCTGGGAATCCGGTTTTAGTGCGCATGCCTACGCTCAGAAACGGAAGTCAGATTTCCCAGAAAGGCAGACATGACAGGGAACAAGAAAGCCGGCAAGAAAGCTGAAGTAAATGTTTATGTAGCACAAAGTACTGGAATGTTTCAACAAACATGCCCCTAAAGTAATAAATTTCAGTGGATTTCTGAAAGAAAAAGTGAAAGATGGAGTGTCTGGCCCTTTCCAATTTCGGTAAGTGTTCGTCTTTGTAACATAGCATTCTAAACACTGTGTAATTAATAGCAAGCAATTTCTTCGTCGGTGCATGATTTGGGTTAAGATCGTTAAAAAAACAGAGCAATGTCAAGCCGCAAGTCGTATAAGAAGAGATGTTCTTGCCGTCCTTCCGACCGGTTTCGGGGACTCTTTGACATACCAAGTTCTGACGGGAGTTTTTGACTTCATGACGGGAAATTGTACAAAGCTGTACAAAGGATCGAGCAATTGTCTAATTAGTTGTGTCTCCATTAAACGCTCTCATGAGAGATCAGATCTCTTAGCTATAAAGCGAAAAAGGTGTGACCTGCTTCATGGTTCACTGTCAGTCTGTGTGGGAGATTCCAGCGGAGGTGAATGTGCTGCTTGATGAGCTGAAGGTTGCAAATTTCACGACTGGATTGACTATTAGAGTGATAAGAATAGGGTCAAATTTTTCAAATGACCGCCTCATTGGGCTATTGCATTTAATATCCGCACCCCCCCCCCCCCCCCCTGTTGAGGTACACAGTTTGTGCATCGCCCCTCAAGAAGTCCCCAGAAAGACCATCCCCCTGTAGAATTCCTTTCCAAAACAGTGTCCCCCTAAAGAATTCCCTATCCTCGACTGTGTTTTTCCTGCCACCTCTGAAGAATTCCTTTGTTTTTTCCTTAGTTCCCCGGAAGAATTCCTCATATTTACACCATGACCCCCTAAAGAATTCCGTCAAAATGTGCTGCGAACCCTGAAGAAATCCATTGTTCCTCAACCCGGGGTGTACAAAAATTTGATGGCATAGCCCATTGGAAATTGAAGGAAGACCAAGGATGCATAATTGATAAATACAAAGTGAAGAAGGTGGGATCGCAAAAATAGCGACTAAGATAGGGTCTATAATAATATTGGGAACAAAATAAGCTACAATGAGGAAGCAAAAGTTGACCCAAGTACCCCACCCCCCCCCCCCCCCAAAAAAAAAAAGGATAACAGTATCCACCTTTTGAAGAACCAAGGCATGAAAAAGCATGACAAGACATTTGAAAAGTTTGCAGTGAATCAATTTATTGTTATATACTTGTTATTGTACTCAAACATGCTAGCCTTTGCATGTAATGCTGCTGTAGTCATAGTGGTTTTCAATCAAGTGTCACAAAACCAAAACAAAAGTAATCACTCTGTTGATTGGCAACTGAGGCAGATGATCCAATTAACCAATGAGAACTTAAAGAGGAAGTATCACTGTGATTTTGACCTCATCTGGTCAAAACCATGCTACAATACCCTTAATTATTTACAAAGTAATACTAAAACACCAAGACAAAAAAAAATACAATCCTTGAAAGTCAGAACAAATTATGGTCTGTTTTAGCTCATTTTGGAGATGAAAATGTTGGTCGGAACTTAAAAAAAATATAGGCTAAGGTTTTTCAAGTTGCAATTCATAAAAACCCATGAGTCTGTCTAATGATTAGATATACTTATTGACAGTTTTGGTACATTTTGTGGTCCTTTATTGCAAAACTGGACCGGCATTATTTTCAATTTCCACATATCGACAGTTGACATTAATTATAATTTGATTACCAGGAAATCGGTGGGCATAATACAAATAGCCCGGTTCTTATAGCAGGTGTTCCTTCCCTTCTCCCCTCTCCTTTTTCGTGCCCCCCTCCCTGTTTACGCTTGCCATGCAGGCTAGTAAGTAATTTGTGGATACTTCTGGTAGCAAATCACAATTTGTTTGATTTCTAATCTTGATTGATTGTGGAAGTGGCAGAAATTTTCATTCTTTTACCGGAATCACAAGGCATAGTTGAAGTTGTAAAACCATTAAGGAGATCGATGCCAATTAAATATTCTTTTGTCACTTTATTGAAAGTGCTTCAGGAGTTGCCTTTGCATGTTGATTATTTTGAGAAGGGTACTCTGGTTTAAAGTGGCAGGAGTGTATGGTTTTTAGTATTTTGGGGGTATAAAATATTCCACCTTGTACTTTTTCGGGTTGTAAGCTTTTGAAAGGAATAATTTATACTGCTCTTTCCAGTAATTATACTGCAACCAGTGACTGTTATTGTATAGATTTGAACATATATTCAAATTCTAGATATGTTTATATTTTATTTCCTTAATATTTATTTTTATTTCTTAATTTTACTTTTATTTATTTCAGTGTTGAAGGGTTTCCTGTGGGTACATGGAGTGCAGCATTGGCTGGTCGTGAAGAGATTTGATTTTGCTGTGGTCTGATGTCTGTGTTGGCAGTGGATAACCTTTGACAATAATGTTGGTCAAGATTTGAGAGTCAAAATTGTCAAAGCTAGGTTATCCACAACTCATGCCATTTCTAGACCTTCTTCCTCACACAATCCACTAGACCGTCACCTAGGTCGTCCAGCATGTTGCAATGTGTAAGGCAAGATTTTGCCAAACCAAGAGAACTCTATCTATCCATAATCAGATGTACTGCTATCAAATGTCTAAACAATAAAAAATGATTGAAGTTACATAATAAAACATTATGCTATTGTGAACTGTTATCATAAACAATACAGTGTAGATTAGGAATTTTGCATCCAAGAGGTCATTGTAACCTAATTTTTACTATGGAACCTGCAGCTTTAAAAAAATGACATGAAAAGAGCATATTATTTAATGAAATTTGTTAAAACTGCCCAAGTTTGAGATCTCTGACTTTTAATTTCTGGTGTTCCTAAATTTGGAGGGAGTCTATATATACTGGGGCTTGCTATATACTTTTGCTTGTTTAATTCTACACAAAAAACAGTTGTCAGGTCATGACCAACAGCTGCAAAGTGCCTAACATGAAATTGCAGTTTTGGATCAAGGGGGGGAGGTGTTGGGGCACCCAGGCCAGCCCCTGCCCTCCCTTTGTTTGGTAACACATTTTAATCCATACTGATTTCTTCTTCGCTGCTCTTCAGAAGGACGGGTTTGCGTTTATTGTGGATCGATGTCTTAGCACTAAGGGGTTGCTTATTAAAGGGAGGTCGCTTGCTGTTTCATTGGTCACACTGTAGTCTGTACCAGTCGGTTTAAACTATCCGGACTGGAATTTTCAGTCCGACCAAACGGCCTAAACTCATAAATCATGCAAAATCATAGTGACTTCACTAAAAAAAATGTCGGCTTCACACAGACAGATGTCACCTAAAAAGGCCGAAAAATAACAGAGAAAGGTATTGGTGGGATAAGGATTATGGCAAATTAAGATCGCGACTGAAATTTATTTCGATGCCGGCTAACTGTAAATAGAATGGAGCATATCAATGGTGAATTTACAGCGGATAAAGTGATTTTTATTTCACCACGAAACATTCCGTGAAGGTATGGTCATGTTATGTCTGTAGTGTAACAAAACTGCTTGTTTGAAACAAATCTAAGCGTCAATTTCCACAATTGTGATTTTAGACGCCAACTTGTTTGGACTTTCACACCCACTCTCAATTTTTAGCCCGGGCTGAAACTCGCCATGCAATCACAACATAATTTCAGCCCGGGCTGAAATTCGCAATGTAATCGGCGATCGCTTAGGCGATTTTCGGGGCTTGTAATCAACTCTGTTTAACAGCATTGTCAAGACTGTAATATTTCTGCTCTCGACATTATATTTCCAGAGTCGAAATTCGTTGCTGTCATTTAACGCACTTACATGAGGCTTAATGATAAAATTATTTTTGTAACGTATGTCATTATTGCAGCCGAACACGGCGCATCGATCAAACTTACCCACACTAAGGTAGAAATCTTTCCGAACTTACAGCGTAAAAAGACTCGCTGAGCAAAGGAGACTTTTGTCTGATTGGTCGGTTCTGAAATCATATTGCGCATGCTCAAATCTGATGTTAATAAAAATGGCTTCCGTACAAACAGAAGCACGGAATCGAACACGATAAAGCAAAACAATCACCATTCACCACTTGAACTGGCGAACATTTCGACGCTGAAAACTTGGAACTCATCCACCTTAGCACCAAAGTGCATTTGGGCCGATAAACTTTTGTTATAAAGTCCTAGAAGCCGTCGATATGCCAGACTCTTCCGAGACTCGAGCTGTTCAGTAAGCCACACTGTAAGCCAGAGTAAGCTCAATCGAGATCAACAGCAGAACAGTACAAGGTAACCAGCAGAAATCGCGGATGATTTAATACGATTCTACATTCTGTGGAAACAAGACTTCTTTTGTTTGCCACAAATGCGATTTGATTTTTGGCCTTTGCACACCAAAAGAGCATCATTGGTTCAGCACAAATATATTTCTGATTGTTGTTCGCTCGAGCTCATTAATTATTTATACGATCAAAGGTAAATGGGCACTGTCTTATGGTTGGTTATAGCATAAGGCCACCTGATCTTGCCATCCTTTTGAAGTCTTTTTCGGACTTGTTCTTTTTGTCCCGAATTTATATAACATTATTGAGTATGGTTTTTACAAACTGACGAATATTTAACATCATTTTAATATTAAACAATTTGCTGGAGACTCAATTAATTTTCTGAAGTGAACAAGTGTTCTATTACATCTCCTATTGGTAGAAATATTAGACTAAAGAAAAAACACATGTTGGTTGCTGTTTGCTGTGCATTGTTACAAAATAAAGAAGTAAATGAGAAGAAAGTTGTTATTCTGGGTGTTTCTGCAGTGAACTATCTAGCGCTAACTACCAGATCATACATTTCATTCAGAAGCAGCTGGTAGTTATACTAGGAGTGACAAGCATACCAAATTTATTTGTGTTTGACCTAAACAGTGAAAACATTCTGGTTGGAAAAGTGTTTTTGTGTTCTATTTTTTGTCTGAAATGGAAGAATAAGTTTTAAGGCGCTGTTACACTAGGCAATATTTCATGCAACTTGTCTCGCAACAACTAAAAACCGTGCGTTGCGATGCTGCGAGACAAGTTGCCTGGAGGGTGTTACACTGGGCAATGTTTCTTGCAATTTGTCTCGCCCGACGGTGACGAACAGCGGAGAGGACTGGTACGATTATAAAAGGAGCAATTTCATTGGCTTAAGTCACAAAACGTTGCGACACAAGTTGCAGGAAACATGTTACACTACGCAACGCTTGAAAAATTCGTTGCGGAGTGGCGAGAATCGTTGCGAAAAGTAGAACCGACTTCTACTTCTCGCAACGATTGCGGCAACAAAAAAATCGCGAGAAATGTTTGTTGCGGGGTATGTTACACTGGGCAATTTTTCATGCAACTTGTGTCGCAACAAAATTGCGAGACAAGTTGCACGAAACATTGCCTAGTGTAACACCGCCTTTACTCATATTTGAGCTAAAATACTTTTCTGGTTGTTGTTAAAAAAGGGAACCATTTTTCCAAAGAATAGATCCCTATCTACACATGTAGCAATTGAAATGTTAATGTTGACAAATGGCTACCTTCTACAAGTAAAAAAAAATAGATTTACTCACTAAAAAAGGTTGTTATAAGCATAGAGTTTCTGCTTCTCAACAGAATATTAAGTAGATTCATTGTTCAAAGGATCTTTATAGTATCACTTATCCTTCAATGTATTTTGAAGGTAGTTAATTCAGGATGTATAATTTACATGTACAAACATTTTGACCTACTTTATTTGTTTGGTATACATATTCATATATGAATTTTAAGCTAGCTCTCTTTTTGCTGTGAATTTGCAAGCAGGAAAATGTGTTCACTCAAAGTATGTCAGTGGTGTATGCTGAAGATAAAAATAGTCTACTGAATTTAATTAATTTAATGCCACTGTGCAAATGACTGTAAAACACATTGTTTTAAATGTTATGAGCTCAAACACAGCAGTGCTAGGCTACAATCACTGTGAAAATGGGGCATATGCATGCACATGTATAAGAAAAGGCAATTATTTTCATTTTATTGTGCTTGTACTTTCAATCACATCAATATTCCTTGGTAAAAATAAAATAGAATAATTCACATCTGGTGTATTTAGTTTTCAGGCCTCAGTTGTTCATAAGCTTCATATAACCATACACTGGATAAATTGCTATTCAGTGAAAAATGAAATTGCCTTTGTTTCATGTACTTATCCAATGGTTGCAGATTTCTCCACAGACTTGATACATATTTAAAGTGCTTTGTGATTAAATGTTTAAAAAAACTCTACAGTACTACACATTTATAGGTGTAAGCTAAAACAAAAGCATCAAATATAATACTACACTAGAAAGTCTAAGCAAATTATTATTCTTAACCTCCTCTCTCCATAAAGGTTAAGGAAGGGTTCATAATTTATGTAGAGGGGGGGGGGGGGGGGCATGATTTTTCCTGTTAGGTTTTAGGGGGGTATCAAAAACTTCTCCCAATGTGAAAGAAGGTATAAGGGGGGTTATCAAAAAAGATTCAATAAAAACCGCCACCATCATACTAATGCTTGCTTTCTCAGAACATTAATTTTATTTGTAATTCCGTGTTCCTCTCTCCTCCACAGGTCTCTTTGTGTCACTAGGAGGCTGGGGAGAGGGACAAGGAAGCGCACAGGGGATGATGGGACGGGGAAAGAGAGGAGGGAGACCACCCTGTACGCTCTTCCCATCATCATCGTCCCCCGTGCACTTATTAATTTTTATTTAAAATTTTATTGATGGGATAGCAGTGGGAGCCTTTCTTAAGTGCATGTTAATAATTAATCCAAAATAATTAAAGGGATGGTTTCATGGTTCGGCGCATGTGCGCAGATTAAAGTGCTTTATTCGCTTTCTTACCAATTTTATCGGTTAAAAAACACTCACATTTACTTCAATAATCACATGCTATAATTAGTCCAAACAAAGCGAAGGATGACCAAAATTCACAGAAAATTTCAACGGATTACACCGACAAAGTCAACACTGAATAAAACCTTTGACCCGAAGGATTTATTCTACGCTCTGGTGGCTTTCATGACGCACATGCATAATCATCCATTCGATCAGCTGACTGACCGCGACATTTTCACGGTTAAATTTCCCGCCAGAGTTATCTACTCGCTTCTGATTGGTCTGAATAATGAAATTAAATGGGTTACGCCATAGCTTGCACATGCGCCGAACTGTGAAACCCTCCCTATAATAAAAATTGAAAATTTATTCGAGAGTAGATAATTTGCGTCACATACACTAGGTTTATTATCAGGGCTCAAGGTCGTTAAAATGATACTATTTGTGTGCTGACAACTTCTATACAAAAATTCTAAGGTCTTATTCTTTGGGAATTAGCAAACGCATGAAGAACGAGCAAGGTTCAGCTGCTCTGCTGCCATGGATCTCTCCCTCCGATGTTTGGGATGATGCACATCTAATTTCAAGAGGCCACTGATTTATCTACTATTTCTACAATGATACATTGTCAAGAATAATTTTGAATGAGTTATGGAGAAAACACTCCCTAAGTTATTATTTTTAATTGACAGTCCATGACTCCTGTCGTATGTGGTGTGCGAAAGGTTTCTAATTTATATTACCACTTTCTTCAAATAATTATCACTCAGCATCCGTAAAATTAAAGCCAATACAATAATTGCAGCTGACTGTCTTTTACTGAACAAACAAACATAAATTATGAACCCTCCCTAAGACAACTCAAAAGTGACATGTTTTGTATATAAAGCCTTTATTTATGAACTAGATGGTCAGTTGTAGAGCGTGCCAGTGCTTTACATTATTTTATATTCCTGCTGTACTGCATCTGCAAGAGACAACAGAAATGTATATGCAGTTTTTATCAATATGAAACCAACAAAACCATATGTAAGTCTGTAAGCGTAAACAACTAAAAAGTTAACAAACAAATTTTGAAATCTTTCTTGAACTGTTGCAAAATAAAATAATTTATTGTACATACATGTATACTTGTAATTGTTATGAAAATGCATATTAAACTACCATATTTTTTATAAATAAATAAAATGCATGGAGACACTGAACAGATGAATCAATGTAAAAAGTGTTTTAATGTCTTCCACAATGGTAGAATCAACTCAAGCCACATTTATTTTTTTCCAATTATTGTAAGTTTTGACATGTAACAAAATGAAATGTCACTGTAAAATGCTATCTTAATCTAATATAATTTATTGTAAATAACTGTAGAAAGATGTTACATTTTCATATGACCCGTACGGCCCTGCGAGCCATTTCTTTGCAAAACCATTGATGAAAGTCCCGTATAAGGGCCGTACACATTTGCGTGAGCGGGGTTGGTAAAAGCCATACGGCCCTACTACAAAAGCGGACGGCCTCACGTCTTAAAATTTCAAGTAATTTTGTCTCCAAATTGGTCATATGATAAAATACTTATTGACTAAGTGGAAAGGCCGGATGGACAAATATTTGGCTATTGGTCATGGTGCACGCTCAATCCGTACACCATGACCTCGAGGCAAATATTTTCCCATCCGGCCCATTCCACTTAGTCAATAAGTACATATTATCATTATTATGAAGTTGTCAATATGTCAATGAGGTTGTTTATAATGCTCATCAGAAATAAATTAACTTATTTATTAAAATAAAAGATATGGCTGATTACCAGGTTTGATCTTTACTTGTAGCCAGGGCTATCAAAATAAGCCTAGCTAGAGTGATGAATACACATTTGTTTTGTGACAAAATGATGTAATGCATTCAAGTGTCACGCGATCAAAGTAGAATAAAATTCGAAAACGTGAAGACCATGTTTGACCTTTCTTTTGAACAACCAGTACAGCATTTAAATTTCGTTTTTTTTCGCCAAATTATTGATGTAGTCCTTGAACATATTTCAACCAAACCGATTCCCATATCACGAATTAGTTATTCCGGTATAAACAAAAATGCAGAGGCATTCAATTTTTTACGTGTGATTTAATTCCTCTTGCGAACTGCCGTCACAACAACAAATACCAAAAAATGACAAATGTGCGGTCTTCAACATCGACATTTGGCAGAAAGTAAGATTGAACTAAGTAAGACGTAATGAGAGCTTAATGTTCGCGGTAGATTATAATTTGTAGAATCTAGAAGGGCTCCAAAATGTGTGGTTGTAATAGCAATATTTTCAAAAGTAAATTCAACCATCAGAGCGTTGTTTGGCTCGAGTGTATACGGGGTACAGCATATAAATGAACCAAATTTTGCCAGAAGATGGTATATTAATAGAGTAATCCCCTATTAATGGGAATTCCCATATCACGAAGGGAAACAAAAGTCTGGGAGGTATGATTACAAATTTTAATTTGAGGTAAAACAACAACTAAATTTAGCGATCAACACATTCACTTTGCTTGATAATAAAATCCATTAAAGAAAAACGATAATTGTACCGATCAAACAGAAAACTAAGTTCAGAACAATACTGTCTTTGATTTTTATGAAGAAATGTTGAAAATAGAAAATGTGAGATGGCCTTGTTGAGCGACAGTGTGAAATTGAAAATGCAGCAACACGGAATTTAGGTGGGTGCAAGTTGAAGCCAATAAAATCGTAAATACAAACTCAAGCAATCAAAGACGTGTTGTACTTACCACAACAGACATACTCTTCATCTTGGCGTTGATTAAGACTGAAGTAGTTCCTCGAGAGACAGAGAAAAGAATTGACACTGCACGGCCTCGCCAAATTTTTGATGCAGATAAACCGCCATCTTAACTGTCAACCCGTCGACGAGAAAGACCTTCATCGACCGCAAAATTACCATCAGCGATGTCAAATATGCTTTTCTGTCTCCACCTTGAGTTGCTTTCCACGGTAATATGTTTCACTTTGCTTCCTGATAACATATTTATGAATACTTTTCTTTTAAAGTTTTGGTTGTCAAATAGACCGGCCCGCGTGCTCAGCGAAAACAAAAAAACTGAAATGGCTCGGCGCTATTTGGCGCATGCGCAGACAAAAGTCTCCTTTGCTGACTCGCTGTGAATGCCGCCATATTGAATAAGTTTACCCCCCTGGCCGCCCCATAATGCACTGTGATTCAAAATGTCTGCCGTATCGTCGAAGTGGTCTATTGTAAGCTGTGTATAAAAGCAACGTTCAGCTTGAGGGGGGCAATACAGGATAGAGTTATACACAAATTAGACCAATATCACGGGAAACGTATGTCATGCGCATGCGCAATAAACATTTGTCCAATATTTAATGTACCATAAGAAATACGAACCACGCGTCGTGAGGCATATATTTGTCATTCTGTAGGTGTAAAACACGAGCCTTGTCTTATTGAAAATTACCGCCCTTGTATGGTCTTGTGAAAATTTTTCGGAAGTTAGTGCATTCTATTTCAGGCCAGGTGGTTGGCCAGTTATATTGTGAATTATAAATGAGTTTGAGAAAAATGGTGGAAACACCGGCTAAAAATGCTAACTTTAGAAGAAGGTCCTGACAATCTTTATTTTGTATAAACAATCAATTTACCAAATCAAATATTTTCAATAGCATACATTGCATTATAAATATACACATACACATACATCTCGTTATTAACGAGCTCACAAAACAATGTTCAGTCACTGTTTTTCATACATGTATCTTCAAATTCGTTGCACATTTGCGTGTGCGCTTGATTCGCTTCCTTTTCATAGTTAAGGGGACGTTTCCTCACCTTATTCCCTTCTTTCTTGTTTGGTGGTGTTTTTAAGTCATGAATACGACTTATCGCGGTTACTAGAGAAAAGTCACTCGCTCATCGTAAACTTTATATTAAATTTATATTAAATTGTTGATATGTTACACTTCGGTAAAAGCATACATGGAGTACATAGGAGTAAACCAAGTCCGCCATTTTGGTCGTTGTGTTTACGAATAGCTACGAATACTCGATGAGCTGAAACTCCGGTTTGAGAAAACTTTGGGGTTCTTTTACTTGTTATTATTGTTTGGCAAGGATATCTGACATTAATAATGAAGGAAAAGGTAAGTTTGTCCCGTAATTTTCATTTTCGCTAGTAAACACATTCCTTCGTGTTTACTAGCTACGCATGAAGGTTAAGGTTTTAGAGGTCCTTCTTTGGTAAAAGATATTGGTACGTGGATCTGCAACATAAGGGAAGTAGTCATAACATGTATACAATCTAAAAGGATCCACCTTGTGTAGGGTAGGAAAAGGTCCGATGGTTGTTTCATATTGACGACTTGGCTCGCAAGGAGCCTTTGATTGCACACCGTTATCGCTTGGCTCAGATTTCTCTTCGTCAGCACCAGAATGGTCATCATGCACATACTGCAAACCGCTCCTCTTTTCCAGAATCGCTAGTTTGACTGACATTAGGTGCGTAATCCAACGAGAAATCAGCAAAATTGACAAAAATACCATAATCGAAGTTCTTCTTGTGCATTCACGTTCTCGTTCTGTAATAAGAGTGTCAGTAAAATTTCTAATTAACAAATAGATTCCATTTGGCCGTGTGTCTGTTCAGTTATAGATCACAGATGACGTCAAAATGTGGTAAGAACAAAAAAGTGGCACACGAGCCGCAGGCGAGTGTGTCACTGATGTTCTTACCACATTTTGACGTCTTCTGTGATCTATAACTGAACAGACACACGGCCAAATGGAATCTATTTGTTTTATACAATGAACAGAAAAGTAAAAAGAGTAAAATTACGAACTTGCCTCGTAGCCCTCGACTGTTCGAAGATTTGTTCCAGTTTAGGTATTTCTCAAGTCGCCAAGAATACTTTTCGTCTTGGTTTCTTCTTTTTCTTGCTCGTAAACAGCTCCTGCTAAACATTTTTCGAGGCTTTCACTTGCTCAATCCAGAATAATCTCGCAAACATTTTCAAAACTGTGCGCCATGTTGGACAAAACAAAGCAAACAATTTTTCTATGACGTCAACCGTGCGTCTGTACTGTGATAGATCATAGGCAACGACCAATCACAGAGCGCGTAGTATTCAGTTCATTGTATAATTACGTTCTGCGCGGGCTTTATTATTTTTTTCTCTGCGAAAAGAATGTTTGTTTTCTTGCTTGTGTAATCACTTTTAAAGGATTTCTTTCTAATGCCTCTTTTTATTATTATTTTAACAGATCAACCATCAGATTATGTCCTAAACAAACTGTCTCGCCACGTTCTAAAAGATTGGGAAAACCTGGGACGGGAATTGGAAGTTCCAGAACACAAAATTCAAGAAATTTCAGTCGCGCATGTGTTATATCGTACTGACCAGATAAAAGCCTTTCAAGTGCTGAAGGCTTGGAAGAACCGCGGGGAGTCAGTAACGTACGACGAATTGTATAGGGCGTTAAACGAGGTTGGATTGAAAAATCTGGTAGATCTGGTAGAGTCAGTCCTCAAAACGGAAAAATAGCTAAAGCAGTATATGATATGTTTTTGTATTGTTCAGAGCATGCTAGTGATATTTTATGAATATCGTTACAGTTAAATTGTAGTTAGGAGCATGCATGCATATGACTGTATTGACATTGATTTTTTTTTTGCTATATCGCTTTCCTGCTTCATAAAGACAAAGGGTTAAGGAGATATTTGACTTTGTTTTTTTATTAGATAATGAGATGTGACTCTAAAGTATAAGTGTTTTTAATAATATTCCTTATGTTATATTCAACAAAATATACAGTTTCTGATTGGCCAGTGAATGACGAATGCATAAATAGATTATAGAACGTTAGATTTTAGAACTTAGATTATAGATTATAGATAATAAGTTTTAGAACCTTATCGAACCTTTAGATTTTATGCTTGGTTTACCTGTAAAAAAGATTATTATTTGATTTCTTAAAAATAAAACGTCTGAGCATTTTGGAAACCATTGCAGCGTTTCATGTACACAAGGGCATGCTGTGTACCGTGACGGCCTCAGCAAAATTTGGTTAAACTACTGGTGCATAATAAACTACTGGTGCATTTCGGGATTTACGGTCACTAGTACTCGTAATGTTTTGAACGTACTTAATCATACTTGTGGAAGCGCTCTAAGAGATTTTAAAAGATCACTCGTGCTCATAAATCACAAAATGCACTCGTGTGTATTCGATTTCCTATACATATCTCAACGCACGGACGCTAACTTGGTCATTATTTGTCTGGTCCCCGCACCCACCCTTGATAATATGACTCAATTTGGGTCTGCAACGATTTGTACTGCGCATGATAATTTAGTCTCCTGCGTATAGGGGAATCTTGCCTCATTAGCATATGCGCCTCGTTCTCCCTACCTACAAAAACAATTCTGAATATTGAAAGGGCATAGCACAATTATCTTTCTCTGGAAATGTGAGCCCGATGTAATAGATACACTTCATGCAATGCCCTATTAAAAACTCAAAATTTGACAAAGAATGTATGGGCTCATTAGCGCTTTTGCCGCCCAACAATTTTGCAGTTTTTGATAGCAGATCTTTCCTTAAATATTGCATGAAAAAAGCTGAAAATTGCGTAGATTACTAAGTTTAACAAGCTCTTTCAACGTTTGAAGTCAATTCGTATTTAGCATGATGTCTCCTCTATGCATCTCTATTCAATATGTAAACGATAACTAACATATTATATTATCGACTAAACGAAACAATAGATCACTATTCTCAACCCAAACCGACACTCCAGAGAGCTTCCGTTAAGAAGTTTGACAATTTTGTTTGCACTTCTGGACTTGCTGCCCTGTAACTGGACACAGGCATCAGCGATTTGTTCAATAGGTCATTTCCGAGTTGCCTTTAGCCTCTCTTCTAAAGCGAGGCTAGGTGCGAAACCTTTCATATGAAAATGAGTTTTCATTCACATGCAAATATGTTTTATTTGCATATGAAAGGTTTCGCACCTAGCCTCGCTTTGATAGAGAGGCTAAAGGCAACTCGGAAATGGCCTATTAGAATCGTTGTTATCCCAGTTTATTTATGGACGCCATTGTCGGTTGGTTTTATTCCGACTTATCAGTAGTCATTTAAATACGGAACACATAACATGCGCAGTAGGAACCGCTCCATACCATGCCTGCCCAGACCGAAAGACTAGAGATGGCAGGGAACAAATACGTTTCGCACCAGTCCCTTACAGCGCGAGTTTAAATAGGAGCTATGCATCTAATTTCGGCCCAGTTCAAGTAAGAATCCCTCAGTTGTTGGCAGCTGTACATGTTATCTCTCCCTTTCGTGCTTGCCTCCAATGTTTGAGTTTGTGTATTAGTGATTCATCAATTTTGCAGCACGAACTACTAGGGTTTTACATAACAGTCACTACCTTATTCTTATACTCGTCTGATCTTATACTGCTTGTATAAAAAATAAACTTTTAAAATGCACAGGGAAAACATGGTGTCTCAAGTTCAAAATTGTTGTTTAGGATGGGTCTCCGTGGCTGATTTCTTTTTCGTAAACGGTGGATGCCAGTTTTAACGGTCGATGCGATCATTTGTAACCAAGTCTTTTGGAATGGCCGATGCCAATGGACCTCTATTGCTTGTATGTTTTGTTTTCCAATGTAGATCATGTGATGTTACCTTAGAGAACTGTTTCTTTTTTTTTTTAATTCACGTGCATATGTATGCATAGAGCGTATGCACTCACGTGGCAAGCAGCTATGCAAATTTATTGGAACAAAAGAAAGTGTTAACATAAGAAAAGCGTTCAAATCCCACAGGATTGTATTGGTACACCAACATGGCCGCCGTTCTATTGTTTTGGTACACCAATATGGCCGCCGTGACGTCATGTGCATACGCTCTATACTTTATGAAAAGACAAAGGAGAAATTCCCTTGAGAACATCACATGATCTACATTGGAAAAACAAAACATACAAGCTAAAGAAGACTATTCTGCTCTAGTTTATGCCTGGATTAGGACGAAAGTAGGCTGTCTCTATTAGATAAAATTAAGCCTACGTGAAGCGATTATTAGACCTAAGGTAGATTCACGTTCAGGTTACAAATAGGGATAGGGTCACCCGTTATGTAGATGTATCATTATGAAAAACAGCTTTCAATTTATTTATCGTTTCGCGAGTTTGCCGGATTAACGCAGTGGTGGAGTAGTGAAGGAGGCATGCTACAATCTTGGACATTTCAAATGAAAAATTAATACCACCCCTCCCCCCAGTTCAAAGATGGGAAGCAAAGGGCTCTAAGAGCCATCTCGTTAATGCCAAACATGGTAAGGTTAATTTGAAAGACAAATTAAGGGGCCAGTAGTTATCTTGCAAAAACGACAAAGGAAGTGTAGCGTTTTTATTTTTTGAGTTAGCAAACCGAATAGCGGCATAAGTGAACATTCTGAAGAGGTACGAAGAGCTAAGGTCTTAAGGTGTAGTATACATGACCATGAAAGCGAGAGGAGTTATTTGAGACTTTTCATCAGTGTTAATTTAGTAGGTGCGTGTGAATAAAAGTGTTAACTTTCAAACTATATTTTTAATGGTTAATAAGAGTTTGATTACTTTGATTGGTTTTGTTTTGATAGCGTGGATTGTTTTTTTTTATTGATTAATACATATGTCATTACTACAATACATTACACTATATATACAAAAATATACATACAGAAAAGGACGCATCTACTATACATGAGTTATCAATATACAATAATTTAGTTATAGTTTTGTATAGCCCTGCTGTATGCTACTTTACAATGTACTACATATACATTACTTGACTAAAACATTACTTTCTTACGACGTGCTTACATCACAATATACATAAAATTTCCAGTATCCTATAATATGCTATATAAAATTTGTCCTACCAGTTTTGTTATTGATTGAGACAATTTACTGAATTATTATTGTTGTTATTTATGGGCTGCCACTTTTCAACGTGAAACTTGTGTCTGCCATTCTTTTTCGAAATGGATCGTTCTATACTTTCTATGTATTTTAGTTTAGCTATAACATTGCACAATTTTGGTTTTGTTTTTCTTAAACGGCTCTGATAAATGATCAATTTCCCGACAATAATGATGTGGCTTAATAATGACCAATGCATTCTTTTTTCGACAAGACCTAACATTATGTCTTCGTCGTTCAAAAATCGCACAGTGATGTTCATGCTGTTTAGCCAACGAACAACAGACAACCAGAATTCTTTGCTAAAGTGGCAGTGAAGAAAGAGATGTTCAAGGGATTCTTCCGAGTTTTCACAGAAGGTGCACATAGGTGTATCGCGTAATTTCATCTTGTACATAATTTTATTTGTAAATACTATTCTATTTAGTATTTTATATTGGAAGTTCTTAGTTTTTGTATCTAGCGTAACCTGATGTGGGATTAAATAAATCTGTTTCAAATCGAGATTTCGGTTATTATTTAATGACGCATATTTCTCTTGAGCAGATGGGCAGTAGCGTATTTGCTCATGATCAATAATTTCCTAATGCAGTTTCTTTGTGGATAGCTCTTTGACCTTGACAGATTCTTTACTTATTTTCAAAATAAGGTCTAGACTTGTTAGGTAGGGGTTTTGTTCATTGATCTCGAGGGTTAGCTATGCTTGCGTTAAGGATGTTTTTCCACGATTTTGGGAATGAGGTTAATATTCCTAATAATAATATAAATTCATTTAAATTAAGCCATTCCTCTTTCTTTAAAAAATTGCCACGGCTTTAGCTTGCCGTTAGGTAACAGAATATCACCGGCATGAACAAAACCTTTATCAATTAGTTAAATGTAGTTTTATTTTCAATACGCAGAAATTGGTTGTTCCGTAGAATTTGCTTGTGGACGTTTTCCCGTGTGGAAATTTCCTTGTCAATAAATTTGGACCATAGTGTCAAACATTCCAGATAATATCTCGGGAGGTCACTTGGGAGGTCCGCAGGGATGAAATTGCAGCGTAAAAGGAAATTGTCACCGTAATCCCTCAGATAGTTTGAAAGGATGATTTTCCACGGGCTATAATAGTCCTCTGCATATTTTTTTAAGACAAAGAATCCGTTGCGTGTTTATCAATGATTCGATATGAGGCATTCGTAATCCCCCATACTTATAATCAGAGACCAAGGCTAGACGTTTGAACTTGTCTTTGCCGTTCCAAACGAAATTATAAATAATAGAGTTAATTTGCTTAATGATGTCTTTATTCAAATGTCAAATCTCCATTGCCAAAAGTTTAAAGTTTTTTTTAAGTGATTTCAGGATTGCGTCAAAATTTAACTCCTGCTTTATGCGCCAATCGTAAGTGAAATAAATGCCAAGGATTTTAATAGGCTCGTTAACTTTCTCAATGTTTAGGGGCTGATTGATGTTATGGCTGATACCGGGCCAATAGGCTTCAGTTTTTCCTTCGTTGAGTTTTAAACCGGAGCAAATACCAAATTGGTGGAAGTGGTTAAGTCATCGGCAAACGCAGTTAATTTCGTTTCTTTATTGCTAATTGTAATACCTTTTATGTTACTATCTGTTCGGATTTTGATTAACAGCACTTCCAACGCGATGATGAAGAGGTAAGGTGACAACGGGTCACCTTGTCTAACACCTCTTTGAACTTGAAATAATTGAGTCGAAAACCCATTATGAAGGATACAGGTTGAAATATTACAGTATGATACTTTGACCCATTGGATGAAGGACTCACCAAAATTGAAAGAAATTAAGGTGTCAATCAGAAATTTCCAGCTTAGGGAATCAAACGCTTTTTCAAAATATAGGGCAATCATTAAACCAGGTAATTGTTTAACAATTACGGACAGCATTGCGGACAGCATCGAAAATAGTTCTGCCTTTAACATAGGCATATTGATCGTCACTTATGATATTTGGCAGTACTTTTTCTAAACGCAGGGCAAGTGCTTTTGAGGCTATTTTAACATCAACATTTAATAGTGAGATGGGTCTCCAATTTTTAATGTAACGCCTATTTCTGCCTTTTTTCTTAATTAACCTAATCATAGCTTGTTTATGTGTATTTGAAAATTCCCCGTGATTTTATGAATGGTTTAACCCTCGGACGTACACGCAAACGTATACCCCAAACGTGGTACAAGGAGGGGGGGGGGGGTGTTGTTGTTGTTGTTGCCCCCCCCCCCCCTGGGTTTTTGCGATGATGCAATATTTCGGAAATATTTTACAGCTAATAGATAGCCCGCGATGTGCTCTACAAGATAAGGTAAATATTATGGGTTGGGGCACTGCTGGGGGTCCGTGACGTCATTTAAAATGGCCGCCAGTATGGCCGCCATCTTGGATTTTACTAAAAATTCAAATTTATCGGAGAAATGCGGAAATTACAAATATTGTTTGCTAGAGTTGCAAAATAACATACATTTAAACAATTTGATGCTTTTGGTAGAATTTTATATGTTTTTTTCGCTGAAAAAGGTGAAAAACAGGCATTTTTCTTTACAAATGAGTTGACCACACGTTACTTATGACGTCATATCTCGTTACCATAGCAACTGGTTGTCGCCAAACTTTACCAAAATGTCTCTAGATAAATTCTACGAAAAGTCAGAAAATTTCAGCCTCATAGCTATTTCGGTGTAAGAGTTATCACAATTTTACAGGAGGGGGGGTTCGAAAAGCCCCCCCAAGTCTGAATAGGGTTAAAGGTGTTTTGACAAAGTGGGTAAGATTTGCTAACTGGACTTTTTTGGTTTTTATTAAACTATTGTTCTTAGGCGATCGTTACTTGATTAAAAATGAAACACAAACAGCGGTGATACACATGGTAAACCAACACATTTGTATAAAAAAAAGTTGACGTTTCGTATGCTAAGCAACAAACATTTTCAAAAGTAACCGTTACAGTGTTTGAAAACTGTTTATATAGTTAAAAATAGTGGTCTGGAATGAAGATTAAGAAAAAACAATCTTAAGGTCTCTTAACAGTAATTTAAACGGACTGTCAGTCTTAAAAGGCACAAGTAATAAAGCAACAGCTTCTCACTGTTGACGTTAATATTTAAAGAAGGCTGTAGTTCTTGAATGAGCAAAGTCTCCTTAATTTAACAGTGAACTTTCTGTTTTTCCGGACGCTAAAATATTGAAATGATCGCAATTAAACTGTAATTAATGTTGTAACCAGTGATTTTGATTTTGATTTTGATTTTTTGTTATCGTTTAGATTAGATTAGATTTAAGTGCACGGCATGTCTGAAAAACAGTTTTACTGAGCCGTTTTATCGTGTTTAAATAAAGTTAATTGATTGATTGATTGATTGATATTATCGGCAATGGCTGATGTCCTGCTGATGTATAGTCACATTTAGTGAGGGCCTTGAAATATTATGTTCTTCTGTCATGAAAAAGGATGAAAGGCATAAAGATTAAGGCACCGTTCACTATTTATATTTTCCTTTTTTTTTTCATGTCCCCCCCTTAGTGAATCTGAATTTTTTCAGGTCCCCCCTGTTCTGTTGGGGAAGAATTTCAATACCCCCCCCCCCCCCACTATTAATCTGATTTCTATAAAATAAAAGTTGTATTGTATGTATCCATACCGTATTTTTTTGTGGGCAAGATGATGTAGTGGCTAGCGTGTTGGTTTTCAGATCTAAAGTAGCTGAAAATTTGAGGGTGACTGTATTGCTGTCTTGACATTAAAAACTGTGCTTCTAATATCATATTTAGTTTTAAGCAGATAGGTGTAAATTTTGGCCTAACTTTGCGTCACCATCGTAATTACCGTACTTACAGTGTTTCTGTTGTCCATAGCAGCCAACAAAATAAATTTGTACACACTTTCTAGGGGAAGGAAAATATATATGGCGCTTTCACTAGGAGATAAGAACCGTAAATCATCTATTAAACTCCCGGGGGCGTTTTTATTTCATGAGCGTTTGAGAGGGCTTAATACCTAACAAACTAAGAGGGAGGGAGATTGGGGGGAGGGGGGGGGGGGGGGGGGGTATTGTAACGAAACGCAAGCAGTTCACCACTCTTTTTTGTATTCATAAATTACAATAGGTTCCCACAACTTAACTTGTATGATACGGATGTCACTCAGATCTCAATGTCGGACAGTCATTGCCCTCGTTTAAAACAGGAAGTATAGTACACTCTAATCTGTTTATTCCCAGTTTTTTGCTAAAGCAAATCGCAACCATCAGAGCGTTTCTCATACATGAATTTCTGCTCGGATTGGTACGGTAATAAAATGTATCGGTACCGATAAGATAAACCGGAGACCCATAAAACAGAACTTGTTGGGAACTTTTGCACCTACCTCTGAAAAAGTAAACTTTGGTCATGCAGTTAAGATGAGGAATATGGCATTTGTAGGTTGGTTTTCGTATTTTCTGATTTAATACAAAGCTCAATAAAATACAGTCTGCGGCCATTATTTCGTTTTCTGACGTCATTTTTTTAATGATAATTTTTTCGATTGAAAGTTTGCTTCTTCCAATGAAAAATATAGCTGTCAAAGGACAAAGAACGCTCGCCATACGGCAACTTGTCTTCAAACTGTTTTATATATTTCCCACCATTTTCTTGCCAGTAGTTGATCTGGAGGTGATTCTCTCCTGATACTTAAGATAGTTTTATGGGTCTTCGTATGTTTTTTTCCAGCAGACACGTAATTCCTCGAATTTAATTTGCGTCGACATCTAAGATATGCGGCTGATATACTGGCCACTGGCCATTCCCTTACAGCTGATTTCACTGCAGTGTGTAGACCCCGGTTTTTCAGACATGATTCACCTGCTATGATTCACTCGTCATCATAATCAAACAACTGTGAATAAAAATTCACCCATTAACGGAGTTCAGAGTGAATACTGACTTCCTGAAATAGTCCATCCATGGATACCGCCAAAAATAAAACTAAAGGCAATACCCATGCATGCCTAATGTTTGGTATTTCATTTTGTTTACGTGTCTACGTATCAGAAAACAAAAGAACGGGAATATGTACCCTTAGGCTGCTCAACGTTTTGTTCTCAAACATTGCTAACAACAGAATAGACAATTATTGACAATGTAATAGGATGAGGATGCCATTAGCCCGTTTCACAGCCGGGATTTTGACCCAGGACATCCCATAATGAGCATTTAAATTAATATATTCCTTTGTTTTCAATGTTCATTATGGGACGCCCTGGTGGCAAAATCAATATGGCTGCCTTATCTGCGAAACGGGCTACGTTAAGCACTTCACGAAGGAACTTTGTATTTTAGACTCTACCGCTGACCAGCAGAGCTTTGCCTGAACTGGTGGCCTGGACTTTGAAAGACGTAAGAACGGCGAAAGAAATGCGGTAAAATGCCTCGCTTAAGTTGAATGACTGTAAAAGTATAAATCAGAAAACCGTTATATCTTCTTTTGAAGCGAATGATGACATGCGATGGAATAAATATGCGGCAAATCCAGAACAGAATTGTGCGTGGACGAACAAAGTTTCCGACGATGGCTTGCTTCGGTGACTTTCCGGGTACTACAAAAGCTGTTGTTATTTGCACTGTGATGGGCTAATGGACCTCTACTGAAAACAAACAGCATGATCAGCCACAAAATATGGTTTAGATATCCGAATTTTGTGCAGAAAATGTATGCTGGGCAGAAATAACCGACTCGTTCTTCGCAAGTTGAAAACTGCAGAAAACAGTAAAGTAAGCTTTATTTGGATTGAGATTTTTCAAAAAATAACGGCTATCAACAGTAGATTTGATCAGATATTGATAGAGAAGGGTCTGGATAGTTAAAATTTTGGCCATCTGTCAGTTGTCAGTTAATTGAATGTTAATAATTAATTAAGTAATTTAATTATTTCCTTTTTATCCAAAATTTAGCTAAAAAGGCACATAAAATGTAAATTGTATAACTAATTCGAAAATTGCTACACTAATAAGTGGTGACAAAAGCAAGGCTGATTAAACGGTACGGAAATTGTATTTGAATCCAATATTTCAAAAGGCAGGTTTTGACTCTTTAGGCAAAAAACGTTATAATTCAAATTTACGTTTAAATTGTAACGTTTTTTGCCTAAAGAGTCAAAACCTGTTAGACCCTGAAGAAGAAAGGCTGTGCCTTTTGAAATATTGGATTCAAATACAATTTCTGTACCGTTTAATCAGCCTTGTTTTTGTCACTGTTTTATTTTTACGCTGATTAGATCCTTTACTACAGGATCCGGTGCTTCTATTTTGTTACAGTGGTCCTTGCAAACACAGTTACGTTTTGAGTACACTATCGTTACTCTACTGCTTGCCCGAGCATAACATTCCTCTCTAACCCTTAGACCCTTAGCTCATCAAAATTCACCTTCAAAATATTTGAAGTATATCGTTAGAAAGACAAACAAATATCGGAGTTCTTTCTGTTCTTTGTTCGTTTGATTTGATTCGGTTTTGTTTGTCAATGGCTGGGATGAAGTGATCAGGGAATATTGCACTCGCGCAAGCAGGCGCGTTGGGAAGAGAGTAACAAACAAAATATGTTTTCTCCTGTGAAACATGAAACATATCTACTATAAGCGTACTTTACAAATCAAGGCGGAAATGCACACGTATTGGCCGCCCAGATCTTGAAACGGTAACAGGCGCAATATCTTCGTCCCCCCTATCAGAAACGTCATCTCCTGAGTCGGTTTCATATTCATCTCGCTTAGGTCGCGCTTCAGCAACTGTCACTGCAACTAGACAGTCGTCCACAAATGTGACTTGTGGCGCATCTCCACCTTCGGATGCAGCATGAACGAATAGGTCTTCTTCTTTTTCTTTTTCATCTATGGTAAAAACTACCGGTTCCTCAGTGTTAAGATCGTTCTCTACTCCCTCCATCAAGTCTACTCTATTGCAATCTTGTTCCTTCGTGTAGACTGCCTTTGGTAAAGCCCCTGCTTTGTCCTTCGTAGTTTCTCCTCGGAATGTCCTTTGCCGCACGGGACGATATTTCTCTACCAATTTTTTCATAGCAGTTTCAGTCTCGGGACTGATTTCTTCTGACAGCAGCGGTTGCATAAAGTTGATATTGGCAAACTCCATGCTGGTCTGCGGGACGGGGGGAGGGTTGTCCAATATACACGCACAGTCACGTTCCGTGAAAGCTAAGTTACGGTCCGTGGAATTCCTTCCGACCGTAACGTTAAGAGTTGATCCGTACGGAGCGTGCGGTTCGTGAACTGGACAGACGGACCGTAATCAAGAAACCACGGTCCGTGAATTGTATCTCATTAAGGGCACTTAGAATATTTTCGTGTATTTGGTTGAACCGTGTGTACCCCAAACGGTTCGTCGATCCGTACGGAGCGTACGGTTCGTGAACTGAACAGACGGACCGTAATCAAGAAACCACGGTCCGTGAATTGTATCTCATTAAGGGCACTTAGAATATTTTCGTGTATTTGGTTGAACTGTGTGTACCCCAAACGGTTCGTCGATCCGTACGGAGCGTACGGTTCGTGAACTGAACAGACGGACCGTAATCAAGAAACCACGGTCCGTGAATTGTATCTCATTAAGGGCACTTAGAATATTTTCTTATATTGCGTTGAACCGTGTGTACCCCAAACGGTTCGTCGATCCGTACGGAGCGTACGGTTCGTGAACTGAACAGACGGACCGTAATCAAGAAACCACGGTCCGTGAATTGTATCTCATTAAGGGCACTTAGAATATTTTCGTGTATTTGGTTGAACCGTGTGTACCCCAAACGGTTCGTCGATCCGTACGGAGCGTACGGTTCGTGAACTGAACAGACGGACCGTAATCAAGAAACCACGGTCCGTGAATTGTATCTCATTAAGGGCACTTAGAATATTTTCGTGTATTTGGTTGAACCGTGTGTACCCCAAACGGTTCGTCGATCCGTAGGGAGCGTACGGTTCGTGAACTGAACAGACGGACCGTAATCAAGAAACCACGGTCCGTGAATTGTATCTCATTAAGGGCACTTAGAATATTTTCGTGTATTTGGTTGAACCGTATGTACCCCAAACGGTTCGTCGATCCGTACGGAGTGTACGGTTCGTGAACTGAACAGACGGACCGTAATCAAGAAACCACGGTCCGTGAATTGTATCTCATTAAGGGCACTTAGAATATTTTCTTATATTGCGTTGAACCGTGTGTACCCCAAACGGTTCGTCGATCCGTACGGAGCGTACGGTTCGTGAACTGAACAGACGGACCGTTATCAAGAAACCACGGTCCGTGAATTGTATCTCATTAAGGGCACTTAGAATATTTTCGTGTATTTGGTTGAACCGTGTGTACCCCAAACGGTTCGTCGATCCGTACGGAGCGTACGGTTCGTGAACTGAACAGACGGACCGTAATCAAGAAACCACGGTCCGTGAATTGTATCTCATTAAGGGCACTTAGAATATTTTCGTGTATTTGGTTGAACCATGTGTACCCCAAACGGTTCGTCGATCCGTACGGAGCGTACGGTTCGTGAACTGAACAGACGGACCGTAATCAAGAAACCACGGTCCGTGAATTGCATCTCATGAATAGTTTTAGAGGGCAAAAATGATTGATAGCTGTTTATATTTGAAAGCGTACCGTAGCAAAATAGATATTTGGTGTAGTGGCGCGCTGTTTGTCGCCTCACGCTTAAAGAACGAGATATATGTGTAGGTTCCTTATTTCCTCTCGCGTGTATGTTCGGGTTTAGTTTTCGGCTCGCGTGTTTGTTTATATTTGAAAGCGTATCGTAGCAAAATAGATATTTGGTGTAGTGGCGCGCTGTTTGTCGCCTCACGCTTAAATAACGAGATATATGTGTAGGTTCCTTATTTCCTCTCGCGTGTATGTTTGGGTTTAGTTTTCAGCTCGCGTATTTGTTTATATTTGAAAGCGTAGCACAGTAAGATAGATATTTAGTGCAGTGGCGCGTTGTTTAATTTGCCGCCTCACGCTTAAAGAACGAGATATATGCACGCTCCGTAAGCAAGGATTACGTTCCGTACGAAACGTACGGTTCGTACGAAACGTACGGTTCGTACGAATCGTATGGACAGTAAAAAGTTATTCACAGTGACTGAGTGTGATAATGAGATGCACGTTCCGTATACAGACAGAACACGGACCGTAAGCAAGGATTACGTTCCGTTCGAAACGTACGGTTCGTACGAATCGTATGGACAGTAAAAGGTTATTCACACTGACTGAGAGTGATAATGAGATGCACGCTCCGTATACAGACAGAACACGGACCGTATAGTTACGTAAAGTTACAAGGTTACGGACCGTAAGCGAGGATGACGATCCGTACGTTTTGTACAGACCGTCAACGTTTACTCACGGTCCGTATCAGTGCGACAGTATTGGACATGAGTGGACGGGGGTTGTACGACTTATCGTGGGTAAAATACTTGGCCCCCCATTTTGTTATTCTTTTCAAAGACTCCTTTGCAAGAGTTCCAAAACTATCTTCGAGCGCGCGAGAGCGAGCACGGAGCGCGACAGTGGCCGCGAAGCGGGCGCAAAAAAGAATACATATTTGTCTTTCCCCAGGGCCACCCCCTTGCGTTCACGCGCTTTCAAATCCCCCGCGGTTTCTATTTTGCTTGCGATCTCGACGAACTGTAGACAAAATAGAGGGTCTTTGGACAGACTAGCAGGAAATAAGCCCAGTGACTTGCTCGGCATACAATCATCAATGAATTAGTATTTCATTTGAAGGGGTAAAGTGTTTCGTTTCTATAATATTAATTTTTGTCTTTTAGCTGATTTATTAATGCATGAATTTACATATGATCAACCGACACCACTAAAATCTGACGTGTGACGATCGCTCCAGGAAAGGTGTTGAGAAGCAAGCACACGCGGTGGTTCGCACCGCTGCCGCAAAGTTATAAAACGTAGTTATATACTAGGCTACTGTAATTATAACATAAATAATTTCACGAAAAATTACCATTACATAGTGCATTAAGTGAAAACAACAACGAAGATATTCTGAAAGCGTAGCATTACCCAGAAGGTTTTCCGGACTAACTGGCATGCTTATATTTATACCAATACTGCCAATACATGTAACAAATACACAAGCACTAAGAATACATACTGTTCATTTCGCTTCCTGAGTCATCCAGCATACTTGGAAATTCCAGCTTCCACTGGTCGTCCGTTGTGATGGCGAAGTTATCACTTTTCCCGCCCGGTTTCGATGCCATCCAATAAAGCAAGGCCGTGTTTAATTGTGAGTTCCTTCAGGCCAAGGAATTGAATAAGCACAGGCAGCCCAACCGTGGTGTGTGAGTCATGAAATTACAGATTCGAAGCCGGTACACAGTAATGAAATATAGGTAATAATACGATTTGTCACGGAATTGAAAAAAGATAGAAAAATCGAAGAATTTACACACTATCCACACACTATCCACAGTGGGGCGAGTGACAAAAGTGGTAAAAATGCATTTAAACCGGTCAGGACACATCAAGGGACAATAAAGTAAAGGCAAGAAGTCTCTATTGTGTAAATTCTTCGATTTTTCTATCTTTTTTCAATTCCGTGACAAATCGTATTATTACCTATATTTCATTACTGTGTACCGGCTTCGAATCTGTAATTTCATGACTCACACACCACGGTTTGGCTGCCTGTGGAATAAGGGGCTTTTTGAGAGCATTTACCGTATTTAAGGTGATTCCTCAGTATTGCACTGCGCATCCTGTACTGCGCATAACACACGTAATAGTCCTTTCATGGCAGCCAGTTGATAACAACACTCTTTTTAGTGAACGGTTTTTAAAACACGCAGCTGGAAATTTAATTTTCTTACGAGTATTTTTCAAAAGGAGAATTACCATAATTTATAAGCAATGAGCTTGCGCGGTTGAGCAAAATGAGCGCGCGCACATTTCGGAGGATGGAATGTTTTTTATCAAAGGCCCGCAAGCTCGTTAGAAAATACGACTGTCTTCTTCTCTCTAACGAGCATGGTGACCTATATTTTTTATTGCATCATTTTGATGTTAAATTAATGCTTTTTAAGTTAACAAAGTTAAAAAAAAATTCCTCGACAGGAAAAAAAGATATCGCTAAAAACGTTCTCAAATCAGTTATTCGTGGGAGCAAATTGTTGACCTTGAAAACATGGACGCGAGGAACGTTTTGAGTCCGTGTCATTTGAAGTTGCGTGACTTTTTCATAAATTTTATTTTAAAGTGTTCCCATATGGTGGAGACTTTAACATATCAAGTTTTTTTGAAGAATTGTAAACTTTGCTTTCACGGGTTACCGGGAAAAGAAACATGAACCGATCAAATAATGACGTGCGTGATCGGTATTGCTATAGGCATAAATGGGGCAACATTGGTCCATCATATCTCTTTACCGAGCATGGTGACCTATCTTTTTTATTGAATTTTTCGAAACAACTTATGGTAGGGAGCTGTTAGGAAAAATTTAAAAAAAATCGTTCGACAACTTTTATTTCTGAGGAATCACCTTAAGTCATTTACCGGAATAGGGCGCTTCTATGTCTTTCGAATGCCGTATCCGAATTAACGCGGTAAAAGCTTACAATCGCTTAATAACGCCAGCATAAGCAGCCATCATGTAAGCAGGCGCGTGCTTCGGACTGGTTAGCGTGAGTTTGTAAACTCAAGATCGTAGGTGACGTCATAGGTGGATCATACAATAAATTATTAACGAAATATGACACTCAAGCGTCCTGCTGCTAAGATTTATATAAAACGTGCATTTGTTTGACGAAAAAAATAAAACATTATTATTTATAACAGGGTTTGAAGGATATTTCGGACAATAAGATCTTTTGTCAGTTGTCGCTAAAACCCTCTACAAATGTCAGTTGTCAGTTAATTTTTAGGCTATTTGTCAGTTGTCAGTTAGAATTTTGGCCATTTGTCAGTTGTCAGTTAACCCCATCCAGGCCCTCATAGAGTACATGCTATACTTTAAGCCTGAAGGCCGATTGAGTTTTCTGTCGAATGAACTTGATGTTAATTTCACCGAAGTTTACAACAAATGATTTTTGAAGGTTTTTCCTCAGCGAACCAAAAGTTCAAAATAAATCGCCCCGCAGCGATTTTTATAGATTTAGTAGTTTGAGTTCTAGAATCTGCGTACTTTTGGGAAAATTCAAGAAAAGGTATTGCTTGTTTTACTCATCAGCTAAAATGGCTGAAACACCATCAAGTTGTTTGACCGTTAAGTTCATGTGCAGTTGATATAACAAAATGCCATATGCATAAATGTAAACTAGAATAAAGAGTATTAATGGCCTGGAGAAACGATGTCTTACATTTTGCACTTTTTAAAGAAGTTTCTGACGTCAAAATTGGGTTTAGTGGCACCAACAAACAACCAGTGTTACCATGGTAACAAAGAAGAAGCGATCTTAACAAAGGTCACTTTTGAACATCCCCCCTGAAGACCTATTTGCATGCAAAATTTGAAGGGGGGTCAAAAATTTTCATTTCCATCTTTTCTCGATTCTTACAGAGAACTGTTCTTAAGAACCTCTCCAGGCTGATTTCTAACTGCACATCCTATATATACTGGCATCAGCCTAAAACCAAAAAAAATCAGAGGTTCTTTTATGCGAGCATTTACTGTTTCGCAGAGAAATTCGAAAATACTCTTACAGTGAAATCTGTATTAAGCGGACCCCATATTAAGCTAACGCCATGACCAGCTGCCTGGGTTCCGAAATGTTCTTCCCATATTTACTGTAACAGCTTGTGGAAGTGATCTTGACAATTTATTGTGTGAAATTAACAATTATTTGCCAACTGTCTACGAATGGTTATGCAGTAATACGTTAACCTTAAATGTGACAAAAACTAAGTATGTTATTTTTATGCCTCGCCAAAAAGAAAATTACAATTTGTATCCACCATTATAAGTGTAGCAAATGTTTATTTAGAGAAGTCATCTTGCGTCAAATACCTTGGTGTGTATATAGATTGTCACCTTACTTGGCGTGACCATATTGACTACATATGTGGCAAAATTAGCAAAAATATAAATATAATGGTTAAGTTAAAACATTGTGTCTCAAAAGCAACACTTATTAGTTTGTTATTCTCTTATATATCCTTACCTTACTTATGCTTGTACACTATGGGGAAATAATTATAATGTTCCGCTGTCTCAAATCGTAAAATTACAAAACAAAGCGGCTCGTATTATAAATGATGTTCCTTTAATGGAATTAATAACTCCACACTACGTATCCCTAAGCCTTTTGAAATTTCCTGATGTATGTTTAACTGAATATATTTAATGAACCTCCGGTAGGCGACCACCTTCAGTACAAGAAAAAGTGGTCTTCTACGGGAGGTGGTCTCTCATGGGAGGTACTCCATGAGAAGCCCAAATGTAAGTAATGTTTAATCTAACTTTCATGGTAATCGCAAAACAATCAATAAAACAACTGATTTCTAAAACTACAATGATAAACAAGTAAATACGTTTGTGGGGATCAACTAACGAAATCTCGTGTACTCTACTAATAACCATTACAAATATAATCGATGACTCGTACTTCATGATCAGTGTTCAATGTTCAACAGTTGAGGGCTTGAAAAAACGATCAATTGTGGACTGTTTCGCTTACTTAACAGCTGAGCATCCAATAATTCCTCCCTTACTCGGATAAATCCAGACGACAGTCCTTCCATTCCATGCCAGTCAGCAAATTCTGACAACTGATTGGCAAGTTGTACAGCTTCTTGTATACAGTTTAACCCTCGCACGTACACGCAAACTCCAACTCCACCCCCCCCCCCCCCCCCCCCCCCACCCCCCCTTTGGGTTTTTGCGATGTTGCAATACTTCGGAAATATTTTACATCTAATAGATAGCCCGCGATGTGCTCTACAAGATAAAAGTAAATATTATGGGTTGGGGCGCTGCTGGGGGTCCGTGACGTCATCCACAATGGCCGCCAAGGTGGCCGCCATCTTGGATTTTACTAAAAATTCAAATTTATCAGGAAAATGCGGAAATTGCAAATATTGTCTGCTAGAGTTGCAAAATAACATATAATCAAACATTTTGATGCTTTTGCTAGCATTTTATGTGTTTTTTTCACTGAAAAAAGGTGAAAAACACACTTTTTTCTTCAAAAATGGGTTGACCACATGTTACTTATGGCGTCATATCTCGTTACCATTGCAACCGGTTGTCGCCAAACTTTACCAAAATGTGTCTCAATGATAAATGAACAGTTACTGAAAACGGCATGTGCTAATCTTAAATGGCCTTGAAAATATCGGAGAAAAACCTTAATGGGGGGAGGGGTGCCACCCCCCCCCCCCCCTGTATGTCCGAGGGTTAAAATGCTTTTTGTGAAGACTTAAAGGATGCGGAGCTTCTCAATAAACGTGTTGTATACTGGATATCCTTCGCGGGTGGCACATGTAACTGGAGTCATGCCACCACAAAAAGCCCTGTTTATCATTAGAGTTCATGTTTACTTGTATTGAATAGATTAGATAGTAATAATAAAGCCATGTTTACTGTCTTTTGTCCATAATATTGCGTGAACTCAGAGGTGGTCGCTCACGAGAGGTAAAATTACAGAGAAATTCCTAGTTCGTACTCTCAAAAAGTGGTCGCGATCTCCTACGAGAGGTGGACTTCTACGAGAGGTTACAAATATAGTGAATTGACTAAGAGAGAGAGGTCGCTCATGAGAGGTGGTCTCCTACGGGAGGTAGTCTCTCATGGAGGTTCGATGTATGTATTCCTAATATACCTGTTTCACTAGTATCTGAGCTACATAACTACAATACCCGCAGTACATCATCTAATCAAGTAGTCAAACCCTCATGTCGAACTAATCTCAGGAGATTCTGCCCGAGCGTTATTGGAAGATTTTTTTGGAATAGTATTCCACAATTAATCAGAGACAAACCATCTAAAAAGATGTTAAGAAAAGCACCTTTACGCTGGTACCTTGCTCAATACTAATGAAAATTATCTCTTTTGACATTTACCGAGCTATTTTATAAGTTTTCCTTTACTTTTTTACTAAAAAATTACAATTTTTTTTGTTTATACTGTTGTAACTTAAGGGGCACAATATTAGTTTTATAGACGTGCCCCTCTCCTCTCCTTCCTATGTATATAATGTGATTTAATCTGCTATGGTTTGGAGCAATAAATAAATGAAAAATGAAATAAATGAAATGGAAAACTGTGAAACGAACCTGTATTCAGCGGATCCCTCTATTAAGCGGGCACGGGAGAGAGTCCCGAGGGTATTCGCGCTTAATACATGTTTCACTGCACTCTAAAAAGAACACTCGTTTTCACGGGACACACGAGTGAGCTCAATTTAAATATGAGATTACTAAACCCTTCACCTCTCATTGACTTCTTATTCACGGGATTTGTCTGAGCTTACAAGTGCTAGAAAACCCGACACTACAGACAGTATTATAGCCCTTCATATGGTATAAAAGTTCCTAAAGCAATATGGCGGATCAAACTTCTGATGTTATCTTTAAAACCACACTGTTAGACACACCATGGACGTTACATGAATCTTACACATCATTGTAAAATGCGCGGAAAAAATTACGTTTTAGGACACATAAAAAATGTTCCATGAATTTATTGTAATATATCAAGGTATAAAAAAGCGGTCTGTGAGACAGTATATTGAAGAAAAGGCGCAGCGAGAAATGCAACATCAAAATGCTATATATTTTGGAGACACGTGGCGTCTTTTCCAAACAACTAATTGTTTCTGGGGGGGCGTTTCCGTCTCCGTTTTTATGACGGTTACTTAACGGAAACGTGGATTTCCGTAAGCGGAAATTTAACTATCCGTTGCGGGAAACACGAGTATACGTTACGTTTCAGTCGCTGCAGAGTCGCGGAAACGCATCACTTAAACTCGTGTTTCCGCAAGGTTTACGTCTTGCGTAATCCCCATTAACCGTCATGTTTACGCAACTCGTAAATTCGGCGGAAACACAATTATCCGTAGGGTTTCCTGAATGTCGAAGTGCGGAAACTTTGAGAATTCGCTATTAACCGTCATGTTTACGCACCTCGTAAATTCGGTGGACACACAATTATCCATAGGGTTTCCTAAATGCGGAAGTGCGGAAACTTTGAGAATTCGCTATTAACCGTCATGTTTACGCACCTCGTAAATTCGGTGGACACATAGGGTTTCCTTAATGTGGAAACTTGAAAACTTCGCCAACCGCACTCTTAAACACGGCGGAAACACAATTAATATTATTATTTCGTGAATGAAATATAAAGTTGAAAATGGTTTGAGATGGGATTAAGATTTCCTCGTACGTTGCAGACAACTAAACTAGCACTTTTGAAATGTGGACGTTCATCGAGAATACCGCGCGATCGGTTCATGCTTCTTGGGCAACACAAAAATACATGAACAGAAATTTGTAACGTGGATAGACACAGTTGTAATCGAGTTTATTGCATTGTGACACTTCTTCAGACCTACATCACCTTCATTGAGAGTGGATTTCGTTTTATTTCCACCATTAAAGAGAAAGTTATCACAATATATAATTTCAAAATATGGTATATTTTTCTTAAACTCTGACGTAAAAAATGTCATAATATAATTCTTTAAATTTTCATATAAATATACTTTTTCATTTACACTTGACTAGGAAATAATTCACAATAAATATAATTTTCAGTAAAAAAAGTGCTTTCATTCCCTTATAATTTACAATGTTGAGTTCCCAGCAACAAAAAACATCAAAAAACAATTTGCAACTGGTAATGATGCAATGTTCTTATAGCAATAAATGCTATCAGCTTTATAAAGGCAGTGTGAAATAGAAATTTTAAAGGGACACGTTCACGGCTTTGCGCATGTCTCAGCATCACATATTTCTTCTCTTTCCTTTTTGCCAAATCGCTGTTTGCATATGGCATCAAATTCCGACTTTTGAATCGAGTCTAGTTTTTAATCCATAGAGCGGATCATTGAAACGATCAATAAAATTATATTTGCAATCATATACTTCATCAATTATTTAAATTTTGTACGGGGACCATGCAAAAAAAAAAAAAAAATTAACGCATGCGGAAAACCGTGAACATGTTTCTTTAAGAGGCACTTTATCATTACTATGGAAAATCAATAAATATTAACTGTCTTTCAGACAGTCGTCCTCCTCAAGAGGGACAGTTTTTAGGGAGTGGTCTGTCCGACATGTTTTGGTCAGCTACTCTTGAAATTTTAGGGGCTGTCCTTTTTTGCCTCTTGCTCCTGATAAGTGGCATCCAGGACCGCCTTGATGGTCTTTAATTTCGTTCTCTCCCACTTAAGCGGCTTGACGTGCCTTGGTGGCGGACCAGTTATTCTCTCCTCCTCTCCTTCACTTTCTTTAGGACATAAAATTGACAGCATTGTCAAGTGCTAGCAATGCTGTAATTTTTTCTTTGTCCTGTGGAGGTATATTTGACTTTTCCACCATTTCTTTTCGAAATATCAGTTTCTGAAGACCAAGAAAAATGGATTAAATGCTGGGTACTGTTGCACAACAAATTACACACAACTTACAGTACATTGACTTTGAAAGATTTTGTTGCATGAAATTACATTTTGACAATCTGAGCGAAAGTCATTTCCAGAGCGACGTGAATTGGAAAACCATCAGTTGATGGTATTGTGTGGCTTTTGTTGTCATTATTCAGTTTTGCCATGATTATTTTGGCTGCCAAGATTCGTATCAGTGACAGGTGTCTCTATTAATGTTAGTGTTAAAGTCTGATGTTATTGGTTGTGAGAATTCCATGTATGCTGTCAATATGTATGCTGATAGAAATCCATCTATTTGTCATTGTAACTAATTAACTATCCATGTCTCATTTCCTTATCTATTGTTATTAATTTTCTTGGTGAGCTTTTGTCACTGTTCTGCATTTAGCAACCTGCCACAATTAACTCCAGATATGTGCAGGTTGATATGACATTTTGTTTTCTTATCCAAGAAAATAGTTGTTGCTAATAAGACATAGATCAAAATACGGGAACACACCTTATTGCAATAACATTGTCATATAAAAATAAAAAATGAAAAATGCTAAATAGGAATTAAGGAGCAAAATCTTGCAACATACATTTCGAGGTTGCTTCTTCAAACACGTTTCCCAGAAAAGGGTATTTGTGCGAAGGGTATTTAGAAACTGTGGCTATGAGTAATGAAAGACCAAGGAAGAAAAACACATTGTTGAAAAGAAAACCAATGTTTGCAATTTAGATATAAATTTACATGTACAGTACAGAGTATATCATGAACCTGGCGCATGTCCATGCTGTATGTCACTGCCCTGCTTATCTCATTCTTTAAGAACAACTTTTAAGTATACCATGAGAAGGTATGCAGTCCAAAACATAACTGTATACTGTACAAATTGTTAAAATCCAAAGGAAGTAGTTTCTAAGCCTCAGTAATTCCCATTTGTCTTTTTTCCATTCTTCTATGACAATTTTATGGCAAATAGGTGTGTATATACATGTATATGTATATATATATATACATGTATGTACAATTATGTATACAATGTGCCCTCCCGGTTGTTACCATAATGGCTTTATGGCAACTCCTGAACTTGGGCACAGGATGTACGGTTACACATTGTTGCATTGCATTGTGGAGTCACGAGAGTGCTCAAACTCCGAGCAGTGAGCGAAGCAATATGCCAATAGTGAACACCTCTTACGAGGCTCTCCACCCAATCCAGAGAGTGCTCAAACTGTATGAACAGTGAGCGTAACATACAATTATGTATACAATGTGCCCTCCCGGTTGTTACCATAATGGCTTTATGGCAACTCCTGAACTTGGGCACAGGATGTACGGTTACACATTGTTGCATTGCATTGTGGAGTCACGAGAGTGCTCAAACTGCGAGCAGTGAGCGAAGCAATATGCCAATAGTGAACACCTCTTACGAGGCTCTCCACCCAATCCAGAGAGTGCTCAAACTTTATGAACAGTGAGCGTAACATACAATTATGTATACAATGTGCCCTCCCGGTTGTTACCATAATGGCTTTATGGCAACTCCTGAACTTGGGCACAGGATGTACGGTTACACATTGTTGCATTGCATTGTGGAGTCACGAGAGTGCTCAAACTGCGTATGTATGTATATATATATATATATATATATATATATATATATATATATATATATATATATATATATATATATATATATATATATATATTGTTTTAAATAATATACTTAGTGCATTTTCTTAAAACTGTTAATTATTGACTTGAGCATTTACAGAGGTACACTGTATTGTAAAGTGATGTGGACATTTAACAAGAATCGGTATTTTAAAATTAATAAAGGTGTCATTACTACATGTATCATGCCGATAGCTTACCCTTTTCACTCTTGTCCACGTCTTGTCATGATTCTATGCTGCTTTAGTTTTCCATTTTTTTTCTAATATCATCATCCCGTGTGCTCTGCCAGTACTGACAAATAGCCCCTGAAAAAAAAGGAAATGTAATAAATGTACAGTGTACATGAATATTTGGTGAGTATAGGTACATGTAAACTCTGCCAAAAATGGTAACTAACTAAACAACAAAATCTGAACAAAATTATTAGTATTTTCATGCACTCACACCCAAATTTATGCTGTATTTACTTGAATGAGTGCAAATTTCACATTTCTTTTGTTTACCTTGTGGTGTACTGCTTACTCGAAAGGTGTTATTTCAACTTGTTTGAGCCTTTTATCTATAGATTATCCAAATTTAAGGTAAAACATGGACCTTTCCTTAAAATAAAAATGACTGTTTTCTCTAAAAGTAAGAACAAAAAGAACAGTTATTCATGCACAAGGATAAATTTCCAGTTTGTTTAAAGCAAAATGTAATTACGGGTATTTACATTTTTACTTTGACACAGTGATTTAAGAATTACCAATCTTGAATTCAAGTGATTTTAGTAAGTGTCACACTGTTACTTTGAGGTGTAGCACTAATTCAAGATATTATAGTATCAGTGATGTGGTGATACAGTGTGTACATGTACTACAGGATTGCAAAACATTAAAACAGTTGAACCTACATTTACAGGCCACCCTTAGGACATGTTAACTAAAAATACTTTGTGGGCATGGTCAAATACATTAGAGTACAGTGTACATGTACATTAATGTCTAGAAAGCACGTAAATCTAAAACAGTGGTGAATGCAATACATGCAGTAATGATCAATAACAACTCTGTAGTGTAGAGTGAATAAATCTTCTTCAAGTTTGGCATTTTAATACAGGTACATGTAAAATTAACAAAGACATGCAAACAAGGGACCACCAAAGCATGGCTGTGACCACTGAATAGAGGTGACTGTTTAATAAACTCAGGCAGCAGATACAAAATTTGCATGGGCAAAAATACAGCGTATGGAACTGGCCACTTAATTAAATAGAGGATGGCCACCTAATACAATCACTAAAATAGGTTGTACTGCACTTGGAGTGTAAACTCTGTATCCTGATCACCAGGAAATCCATACATGTACATACCTTTAATCTCAGCCTTGAACCACTTCTGTTTTCCAAAAGTTCCTCTGACTTCTTTCACTAAGATTTCCTCCACTTTCTTATTGCTTTCATGGTCATACATGTACCTCAAGATGGTTAAAGAAAACAATGTGTCAAATAAGATATTATTTCACTTGTCAGGTGTTACTGTATCTTTTAACCGAGATTAATTTATTATTTTCACTTCTGTGAATAGTTTTCTTTAAAGTTCATGTAATACTGTTGAAACAGAATAGCAATGAAAGGCAATTACACTTGTGTCAATAAACATTGTTAGGTTTATCAAAATATTTTCTAAGAAATCCTACTAAAATTTGAAACTCGATAGCAATCGTTGTCAGTTTTATTGTAGTCTCTTTCACGGTGGATTTTAGAAAAATCAAAGATCATTGACACAAGCGCCATTTTTTCCACTCAGAGATGGATAAACAACATTGGCACTGCCCACTCAAAGATGGGCGGCCGATACTTGTGTCAATGAATGTTGTTAAGTTTATCAAAATATTTTCTAACGACATCCTACTAAAATTCGCAACTCGATATAGCAATCATTGTCCGTTTTGTTGTTGTCTCTTTCGCGACGGATTTTAGAAAAATCAAAGATCATTGACACAAGCGCCATTTTTTCCACTCAGAGATGGATAAACAACATTGGCACTGTCCACTCAAAGATGGACGGCCGTTACTTGTGTCAATGAACGTTGTTAGGTTTATCAAAATATTTTCTAACGACATCCTACTAAAATTCGCAACTCGATATAGCAATCATTGTCAGTTTTGTTGTTGTCTCTTTCGCGACAGATTTTAGAAAAATCAAAGATCATTGACACAAGCGCCATTTTTTCCACTCAGAGATGGATAAACAACATTGGCACTGCCCACTCAAAGATGGGCGGCCGATACTTGTGTCAATGAACGTTGTTAGGTTTATCAAAATATTAATTCTGACGACATCCGACTCAAATTCGCAACTCAATAGCAATCATTGTTGGTTTTATTGTTGTCTCTTTCGCGACGGATTTTAGAAAAATCAAAGATCATTGACACAAGCGCCATTTTTTCCACTCAGAGATGGATAAACAACATTGGCACTGTCCACTCAAAGATGGACGGCCGTTACTTGTGTCAATGAACGTTGTTAGGTTTATCAAAATATTTTCTAACGACATCCTACTAAAATTCGCAACTCGATATAGCAATCATTGTCAGTTTTGTTGTTGTCTCTTTTGCGACGCATTTTAGAAAAATCAAAGATCAGACACAAGCGCCATTTTTTTTTCCACTCAGAGATGGATAAACAACATTGGCACTGTCCACTCAAAGATGGACGGCCGTTACTTGTGTCAATGAACGTTGTTAGGTTTATCAAAATATTTTCTAACATCCTACTAAAATTCGCAACTTGATATAGCAATCATTGTCAGTTTCGTTGTTGTCTCTTTTGCAACGGATTTTAGAAAAATCAAAGATCATTGACACAAGCGCCATTTTTTCCACTCAGAGATGGATAAACAACATTGGCACTGTCCACTCAAAGATGGACGGCCGTTACTTGTGTCAATGAACGTTAGATTTATCAAAATATTTTCTAACGACATCCTACTAAAATTTGCAACTCGATATAGCAATCATTGTCGGTTTTGTCGTTGTCTCTTTCGCGACAGATTTTAGAAAAATCAAAGATCATTGACACAAGCGCCATTTTTTCCACTCAGAGATGGATAAACAACATTGGCACTGCCCACTCAAAGATGGGCGGCCGATACTTGTGTCAATGAACGTTGTTAGGTTTATCAAAATATTAATTCTGACGACATCCGACTCAAATTCGCAACTCAATAGCAATCATTGTTGGTTTTATTGTTGTCTCTTTCGCGACGGATTTTAGAAAAATCAAAGATCATTGACACAAGCGCCATTTTTTCCACTCAGAGATGGATAAACAACATTGGCACTGTCCACTCAAAGATGGACGGCCGTTACTTGTGTCAATGAACGTTGTTAGGTTTATCAAAATATTTTCTAACGACATCCTACTAAAATTCGCAACTCGATATAGCAATCATTGTCAGTTTTGTTGTTGTCTCTTTTGCGACGCATTTTAGAAAAATCAAAGATCAGACACAAGCGCCATTTTTTTTCCACTCAGAGATGGATAAACAACATTGGCACTGTCCACTCAAAGATGGACGGCCGTTACTTGTGTCAATGAACGTTGTTAGGTTTATCAAAATATTTTCTAACATCCTACTAAAATTCGCAACTTGATATAGCAATCATTGTCAGTTTCGTTGTTGTCTCTTTTGCAACGGATTTTAGAAAAATCAAAGATCATTGACACAAGCGCCATTTTTTCCACTCAGAGATGGATAAACAACATTGGCACTGTCCACTCAAAGATGGACGGCCGTTACTTGTGTCAATGAACGTTAGATTTATCAAAATATTTTCTAACGACATCCTACTAAAATTTGCAACTCGATATAGCAATCATTGTCGGTTTTGTCGTTGTCTCTTTCGCGACAGATTTTAGAAAAATCAAAGATCATTGACACAAGCGCCATTTTTTCCACTCAGAGATGGATAAACAACATTGGCACTGCCCACTCAAAGATGGGCGGCCGATACTTGTGTCAATGAATGTTGTTAAGTTTATCAAAATATTTTCTAACGACATCCTACTAAAATTCGCAACTCGATATAGCAATCATTGTTAGTTTTGTTGTTGTCTCTTTCGCGACGGATTTTAGAAAAATCAAAGATCATTGACACAAGCGCCATTTTTTCCACTCGGAGATGGATAAACAACATTGGCACTGCCCACTCAAAGATGGACGGCCGTTACTTGTGTCAATGAATGTTGTTAGGTTTATCAAAATATTTTCTAACGACATCCTACTAAAATTCGCAACTTGATAGCAATCATTGTCGGCTTTATTGTTGTCTCTTTGGCATAATACATACAACATTCAGTACTTAAAACTGACTTATTTTGAGACAAAAATACTTGTTGTGTATAGTGAAAGTAACTGAAACTCATTTGCAATGACCATACATGTACATGTATTTGTGTTTGTGAAAGTTGCTTGGTTTATCAAAAACAAAAATACTAGATTGCATCATTTAATATCTAAGATCACCAAATGAGATACATGTAAACGTCATTCCTTCCGCTTAAATGTGGATAAACGGCTTTGAAATTATGATAATAAATGTAACTTAACCCTATTCAGACTGGGTTTTTTTGGCAATCTGTGACTGGGGGGGGGGGGGGGGGCTCCTCGGACCCCCCCTTCATATCTCTGGAACCAGTAAGGCTAGGACCATGAAATTTTGACACAATGTTCACCTCCATACAAGGAAACCACACACCCAGTTTTGACCTGCCACACCCAATTATGACGTCACAATGACGTCATTTTTGTTTTTCCGACGTTTCTTTGATATTTTTCCATCCAGATACTTAAAATATCAAATATAACTGTAAAATCATTCCTTTAATATTAAAACATAATAAATACAAACAAAGACACACTTGTAAGGCGAGAAAAAGCAAAAAACAGGCGATAAAACTATAATTTTGAAATTATTGTCCGCCATCTTGGATCCGCCATCTTGGATCCGCCATCTTGGATTTCCTTTTTTTTTGTTTAAATTAAAATTTAAAAAATATCTAAAAGAGAAAAGGATCAGAATGTATAAAACACGTATCAAACTAATGTCTATTATCCAAACAATGAACTTAGAAGCGTAATTTCATAAATAGTACATTTTTTTTGTCTATACGTAAAAGAGAGCAAAAATTTACCTACCCCTCCCCCCCAAATATTTGATGTTAAAAATTTTTGATGTCTTTCAAGAACTAGTCCCAAGAAGAAGCTATTCTAACAAGAAAATGCACTATAAGTCAAAGAACAAGATCTTAAAATAAAAAATTCACCATATTTTAATATTTTGAAAACCTATGTGTCAAAAACTGGTTGCCATGGCAACATGGTTAATCACACTGACATATTATGGATACCAAAATGTCCCTAGATAAATTTTAGGAAAAGTCAGAAAATTTCAGCCTCATAGCTATTTCGGTGTAAGAATTATCGCAATTTTACTGGAGGGGGGGTTCGAAAAGCCCCCCCCCCCCCCAGTCTGAATAGGGTTAAGCTTGTGTCAGAAATAAAAAATACATGGGAAGCATTCAATACTCCTTTACAAGTACTTACTCTAACAGCGCCATAAAGAACTGTTTGTAGTGTGCAACCTCTGTTCCAGCCTCCAGAACTTTAATTTAAAATGGTGAATTTCAACACGAATCAAGCTACAGCTGTACGTAGGTTTGAGCCTATAAGAAAGGGTATTAAAACACGCTAAACACTCGCGGCTTACAAATCATTTGTTGTTTCTGATTTAAATAAACTACATGTACACGAGGAAGCATAAAAAGTTTAGGCGAGCATGTTTTAAAATAGCAAATAAAAAAAAAAATTACAAACACATCGAACCTACCTTTGCAGAAACATCTTCGATCACTGGCGGCCATAATGAAAATATGACTCCATGAGCTTGATGAAATGGAAGAAAAATATGCATATCCAGCGCAGATACGTTGAAACAATGTTATAAGGTGATAAATAGAGCTTACAAAGCGAGACGATAACTTTCTAATCCCTTCAAATGCTTCAGATTAAACTAAATGTACAGACTTGGGCTCGAAGGTTCGCCGTTGAAAAGTGAAAAGAGCGCCAATAACTCGAACAGCCCGCCGGGAAGAACTCCATTTGCGCATGACAAAACCGTACTCAACCTCTCCCGGCCACAGTGTGGCACACTTTCAGCGGGAAAACTTTATACTCCACAGACATGTATGTGAAGCAAACCTACCATTAATTGGCCCTAGTTTGTTTTAATAGCCGGAAACATCACTTCGCCGTGATAATGGCAAATTAGCAATAAATAAAAATTAATTTGCCCGAATAAAAAATTCTGTTAGGTACAGCGCAACATCAACACAATTCTGTTTATACATCAGACCAGGAGCCTATTACTCAGAGCTCAGATCTCGAACCAACAACGGTATAAAGAACAGTTCAGATTGAAAAGTGTAGTTTGGGTCGGCCTAGCCTCCCACGCAGTCGTTTTTAGGGGGATCGTGTTTCACTCCCCCCCACAAACGCTTGCTCAACCGTGACCAACATTCCTTTGCCATTGTTTTACTTGCCAGACAATCTAGCCAATCACCATCGAGGCATTGTTTGTCGATGACCAATCAAAATAATCGTTTTAAAATTTTCCCGCGAATTCTCAAGGAGATGCGGCACTGTGAAGTTGCTTGATTATGGCGTGTTCGCGTGTTACGATGCCTGAAACCCCGAAAAAAATTATTGATTGCCAATTCAAGTGCTTTTTGTGCGACACTTTGACTCAGGCATCTGCTGGAAGAGTAAAAATTTTTGGGAGAAGTGCTGTTGATCTTCCTTGCCTGATCGAATCGGCAATCGGCGAGAACATTAACATTTACCGCAACTATGGATCCGAATTGTTTGTTTGCAACGCTCGTTATTACAAGAGACTTCAGCGCTTTGAAAAAACAAAAAAATAATTTTAATAGTGTGAAAGAAGAGATCTGTAGTGCTTACGAGTCGATCAAGCGAAGGGAGAAACGGCAAAGAGCCGATCAAGTTGACAAAAACGTAGATGAAAATATCACACTTTTAACTACAACAAAACAAGCTTCAGCGCCAAAATCTCTCAAGTTCACGGACTCATCGTCAGCCTCAACCACCGCCTCGTACTCTGCTTCCACTTGTATTTCTTATAATCGCCCAGCTGTATTTTTCGGAAATCCTGTAGCATGGATATCGCCACAATACTTGGGTGATGAACTCTTACAACAAGCCTTCAGCGCTCCATTGTTAACGTCAACTCCAGTGTCCAAACAGAAAACAACGAACCATAGGAAGACTTCCGAAACAACTACCGAGACTACTGTGAAGATTTCTGTTGACTACCCCAGTAAGCCTTTCAGTAAAACTTTATCAAGAGACTACGAAGACCTGGGGAAGGCTCTACTTCATGGCCCGCCTTCGCGTATTGCAACCGCCGTGATGAAGTGTGCCCCGCTAACAGATCTTGTAATCGCAAAAGTGTTACGCTTGCTGAAGACGGAGGTGTTTGATCTAGTGTTCAAAGAAAAAACCTAATTCGTTGCTAAAAAATTGTACTGCAGAGGGTCTTGTCAATTTCGACTTTGAGGAGGTTTGCAACGAGTGGAAAGAAAGGGCGCCTATACTTGCACTACAGGACACCGTCAGAAGGCTACGACGTGGCTCCCAAGCATGGCCATAGCTGGGTCAATTTTGCTGAAGCAAAGAAATCCGCACATGAATGCTACAGCAAGCATCATGAGTTTGGTACTAAAAACCAAATCCATTGAGGTAAGCATTTGAAGCTTGATTTGTTTATTATTATTATTATTATTATTATTATTATTATTATTATTATTATTTGTTGAAAATTAAACCATCTATTGCTCTTCTATATTATAGTCTGGAATGATAGTTTCCAGTAAACTTGATTTCTTAAAACAAAGTATTAATTTTGGGGATTGTGTTGGAACAGTTGGGTTTACAGGCCATTCCCATTAAGTTAAAATATTCTTAAAAGTTTTTCCCAATTTCCCGTTTTTGGTTCATTCTTTAAATTGTTTCAGTCTAAAGTTTCCTAACAATATGAATACTTTATCTTTGAATGTAAGGATCAAGGAAATTTTGCAATACCCCTGGTTTTCATGACCAATAATAATTAAAATATTTACTGTTAAATCATGTTATTCGTTTCCTTTAACCAGGCCACGCTAAACAGGTTTAGCAAGTTCAAGATAACTTGCAGTTACTTCAAAGCTCTCAAAGTAATGGATGTCCTTGGTCAAAACCACGATCAAGTACTAAACGAGGCTAAAACACGGATTGCTGCAGAAATGAAGGAAATTGCTGAGAAAGAAGCATAGCATACCAGTAGCGGGACATGTACCAAGGACCCTAGTGCCATGTTTTCGACCTGTGAGACTTGTCAGACTATTAAATCTGATATGACCAAGTCACACCCTGGTTTCATCATTGCATTTGACAATATAGACATTCGCCAGGAGAGAAGGGAAATGACCATGTCTGCACAAAATAGGGATATCCATTGGATAAATAACTAAATGGTGCAAAATAGGGTCTCGGGAAATAATCTCCATCAGTCCCAGAACCCGAAGGCGAACATTGCAGATGTCCCAAATAAAACATTCCTCCCTGATGTTAATGACCAAAACAGACCACAGGAAAAAATACCAGGTTCACATATTTGGATATTTTAGGGTATTTAAAAAATACCCATATACATCCCAAATTTGGAAGAGTGAGACAAGTCCCAACCAGGGAACGTGGTTGGGAATTCCCAGGTTGGGACTTGTCTCACTTTGCCAAATTTGGGAATTTTGTTAGTGTTCTGTAAATACCCTAAAAAAATCCCAAAAAGGGAATCAGGTATTTTTTCCTGTGGACAAAGGCTGAACTATGTTATTCTGATTTCAAGAATTCTTGTGAGCCATTTTGATTGTTTTGCACCCTTCCGAGATGTTTGTATTTATCACATACCTCATAAATACAGCAAGGAACAGTCCATGAAATATATTAAGGTATTAAAGAAAACATTTAATTGTTTTTAAACAAAATATTTTTTGAATAGCTTGATTTGCTTCCACTGCGTTGCCACTAGTACTTGGAAATTCAAAATTTTCAAACTTTCAAAATACACGTAGTAAACTTTATTTGCTTATCCACATTATACATGCACTGACCAAGCATTGATTTTAGCGTGCCATAAATAAGTGAGCACTGTTTCATGGTCTGACAATAAATGATTGTTTTCTCAGAACTTCCTTGTTTAATCTCTTCAACAATCCAATTGAAGTAGTCCTGAACCTCACTATCATTGGGCATGTAACTTACAACATAGGTTATGTTGCCTTTGTTCGGACTTTCAGCAACTTCACACACATTTGTCATTCTAAGAACATCGATGATGGTCTTTTTCGTTTCTTCTATGGCTGTTGCAGTAAGAGCCATCATTTTCACTGATGGAGCAAGAGTTCTCAGTTCATGTAAGTCTGCATACACTGAACAAAGGCTGCCATCTTATTATTTGTAGATGTTCCCCTGAGAAGAAGGTAGGCAAAATGAATGTTGGCAGCCAAAATTATTACCAGCTATTTTAGTAAATTATGGATGCCTTGAGAGAACTGCAGTGCAAATATGTCTGTGAAATAATAAATATTCACCAAAAACCTGTTTTGTCTCCTGTACATGACTGCCTATATGCAGATGAAGATCATAATGCAGGTGAGATTGAAACTGGGAATTTCAGATAATACTCTTACCTGGTATAAAAAATTAGGGAAATACTATCCTTCATACATGCACAAACAGAACAAGACTTACAAAAATTGTATGCATGATTCAGTACGGGGTTATACGGAAATCTTGCCAAAATTAGTATGTTATATCTTTCTAGAAACGATTAAAATTTGAAAAAAATACATACATTTGCTCAAACTATTTGTGATTATGATTATTAGTCTTTTGCGTAGTATACTATGTGTATTATTCTGGTTATGTGCTGTGTATTTGAGTAAGCTTGGACTTTGACATTATATAATACTAAGCAAAGATTTATAATTCACAATTGTACACGTACAAATTCCAAATTGCAGTTGATGAACTTAAACTGTTTAACTTTTAAATCAAGGATCTTAAACTCGAACACCTCAATACAAACGAAATTCTTTCTAATCGTTCTTCAGTCAGCTAGAACTTACCATTGCTTTATAACATGAGCCTCGTCAACTACAATGCAACATAACTTTTCCGCGTAGATGGGACTTAACAAAACCTCCCTCTATCGTTCGTTTTCAGACAAGACTCTGGAGAGCCAAACACAACCGAAAAGCCTGCTTTTTTTCACTTTTTCCGCCTCTCCTAACTCCAAATCGCTCAGACTAGCGGCGGATATGCCAATACTTCGTAATGATTGGACTTGGTCCCTCATCAAATGTATAAGAGGAGACACAGCGACCACAACGTGGCCCAAAGAATCGGTGAGACTATCGAAGATTGAAGGCAAAGCTTGATATACAAGCGATTTACCGTAGCCAGTCGATAAATTAACAAATATATCGCTTTTTTCCTTTACAAATTCGGAAATTACTTTCATCTGGAATAGATTCAAGCGAGAGATCTTAAACTTGGAGCACACAGTGCTTACCGCTCTATCAAGATCACTCCTCTGCGCCATATGTTGTTTTGATCTCGTCCCGCGAAAAGCGTCGTGCGGTCAAGGTCAACCTACCAGATAAAGTAGGTTCAATGTGATTGGCTAAGCGGGGCAAAGGAATGTTGGTCACGGTTGAGCAGGGGTTGGTGGGGGGGAGTGAAACACGATCGCCCTAAAAACGACTGCGTGGGAGGCTAGGGTCGGCCTGGAGTTTTTGTAAAATGTACGATATAAAACAATAGGAATCAGTTAGGAATACGCGGACTTAAACACTACGGAAACGAATGTGTTCGTGTCCGTGATCGGAAACCCTACGGAAACGCGTAGAGAATGAATAAATTTCTTGTTACGTGTTTCCCGTTGTATCCGCGTCGCGGAAACGCGACTGAAACTCAAAGTTTCATGTTTCCGTAACATTTCCGAGTTACGGAAACTCCTTATTTCACCCTGTGTACTAAGTAGAACAATTAACGCGACAACGACATGATAGAGCCCAAACTGAAAGCCAAAATGCAACCTTGGACAGCTGTTTCGACCTGGTTGGGTCTCGTCAGCACGGTGTAGCAGCAAAAAGATAGAAAAACTACGTAGTATCAGCTTTGCTCACTATGTTTGTATTACTATTTTTGGCTGATCAGATCTTCTGTAGACCCTATGTATTCAAGCAGCATTTTCGTTCGCGGTCCTTTGCTCCTTGTTTCTACTATTGTATTATTTGGGACCGTAGGTCTTTTCAGATCCGACTATGCTGCTCATTTTTTATACCTTTTAACATGGTATTGGCCATGTATTCGCTGAGGGATGGTTTATGACTATCCTCACTTTCTTTATCGCGACAACGACATGATGTTTTTCAAATTCTTTGCCTATTACTCATGGTCACGCGCCGCTGTGATGTGGGTCAATTGGCAAACATTTGGATCCGAGCTCTCATTGTTGCCATCACCACGTGCGATTTGGTAGAGAATTGGCGTTCGCGCTAGTTTTTCTATCTTTTTTGCTGCTACACCGTGCTGACGAGACCCAACCAGGTCGAAACAGTTGTCCACGGTTGCATTTTGGCTTTCAGTTTGGGCTCTATCATGTCGTTGTCGCGTTAATTGTTCTACGTAGTATCAGCTTTGCTCATTATGTTTGTATTACTATTTTTGGCTGATGAGATCTTCTGTAGATCCTATGTATTCCAGGAGCATTTTCGTTCGCGGTCCTTTGCTCCTTGTTTCTACTAATGTATAAGTCTCGCTATCTACGTTGTAGCTCAATCCTGTTCCTCCACATATACTTATTATAGCTGTATTATTTACTGATGAAATCAAAGGGCTCTTAAAGCCATCCTCGTTAATGCGTTAGAACGTGAAGTTAATTAAAAAAAAAACAATAATTTATAGTGAATATGGTAAAGATGCCGTTGTAGGATTGTAGCGTACCTTTAGAATAAGTCTATCCAAAATACGTACATGAAAACATCACATGATGCAAATCAGCCAATAGAAATTTATGTTCACGAAATGGGCGTAGTTTTATTTTAGTAGCCATTTGGGGTATTAAAAACAGGAAATCACTAATTTTCGATTACAAAGTTTACATTTTCACGCTTGTGACTAAAATGGGGTATATAATTTGGTTATACAATAGACGTGTTTAGAAAATGTTATAGACTGGGCCTTATCATTTTTATTATTATTATTTTTTGCAAAAGGCGGGAAGCCCGTGCCCCTCCTCTAACAACTTTTCTCTACAGCATTGGAGGATCTGTTCTTATCAGTGCTCCACTTTTTCAAGGCCAAAAGCCAGAATAGTCCTCAACTTCGACGACTATAAAGGAGAGCTTTTTTTCACAAGATTCGGTGCCGTTTTTCACCACAAGCAAGTAAGCGTACCGCGTCTGGTAACCATCTGTCTTCGCTTTGTTGAGTGCGTGCTTTTCAATCTTGTGGTTTTGGTTTTGGTCTCGTGAGTTTTTACGCCTTTGCGTTATGTGGAGATGGCCGCGCGTCCCGCGCACCAACCGTTCGCCCACACTAGAACTGTACGCTTGATAGCGGAGGAAAACCTGGCTTTTGACTTGCTCAGTATAGCGCAGTCGTTACCGGACTTTAAGGAAGAAATCGTTGGGGTTGGACCCCTCTACGGAAGAAAGTGCTTCGACATCACTCTCCGATCTACAGAATCGGCCACGCGGTTGGCGGCATCGGGCTTTGACTACGAAAGCCACGTTATCCCTTTACGCCTTTTAGAGCAAAAAGCGCTACACGTGTCATGCTTCGTTCCCGTTGAATTCCAAGATGAAAACCTACTACAACTCCTGGAACAATACGGCGACCTCAAAGCCTGAAGCGCGAGCAGTCCGCCGGCTTTGCTTAGAAGCCCCGGGCTACGAGCACATCGAGAACGGCATCCGTGTCATAGAATTCACACGTTTACAAAAGGCAGTGTCACGCAAATTAGTCACTCAAGGGCTCGAGTTATTTTTTTAAGTACACGGGCCAGCCAATACTATGTTAACGGTTGCAGTCTTCAGAGCACGTTGTTAAAGACTGCCCGAAAGCGAAACGCCGCGAGGGTCATCATTGACCGTTACAAACGTGACACAATTAGAAACGGTATATGACGTGTATGTACGGTATTCACGTATTTTATTCAATATCGTCCTATAGTAGCGCAAGTTAACATTAGAAAACAGAGTTGATCGAAGAGAGTAAATATTTGCGGAGTATTATCGTTTTCTGTTTTCAGCAAAAATTCCATGCTACACGTAGCAACATAAGACGTATACTAGCAGTAATCATAGATTAACAGAGTGCGTTCGATATGTTTGTTACAACAGCTGAAAGAAGAAATGATGTTTGTCGGAAATCGGTTCATTTCAATATTTTCTTTCATTGATCTTATCAAGTGGTTTAGGACATTTAGTTTGCCAAGTAGGAAATTAAGTATATCAGATTCCGTTAGGCTTTTAGATATGCAAACTTAAGATAAGGTCACTTTATAGGCCATGTGTATGACTAGAGTGAACGCGTTTTCGGGATCGGTGAACATTATGACTAAGGATCTAGGGACTTTGGGATTAAATCATTCTTACTTAAAAAAAACACTGCGAAAAACAGCAAAGGCAGAAGAAAGCACGAAGGACGACACGAACAAAAAACAGAAAAACGTGGTCTCAAGTGTCGTCTCAAGTAATTTCACTCCACTTGTAGCCCGCGCTCTTGATAAAAAGAAATAGATGCGTGCGCATAGTTCTTATTATTCAAATGTGCAGATTTTGCACATCGCCCACCCAAAAAATCTCGATTCTTCACGCCGGCGAAATCACGTGATATGTGACCACAGGAACCCAAGATTAGGACTGCGTTCTCCTGTCGTCGAACGCAATAATTACTACCACAAACAGACTCAGTAGATGGGGTAACGGGTGTTTATTCAAACGATACTGCTGAAGAGATAACAACCTGGACCCCCATTGTAGTGTTGGAGAAAAAATTTCCACCAGATGAGATCCTCTCGCATAACATCATCCACAGAAAATAACTCATGTCGGGGGTAGCAAAACACGCACGTAAGGCGTTGATTAAACGACAACTGAAAGCACGACCAGGACGAACGCACGCCGTAACGAAGCCAGTTTTCCTAGAAGTTGTTTTAATTCTCACTTAGAGAAATGTGTTTTATCCAACCACAAGGAAAGAAGGTCTTGAAGCTCGCGCAAGCGGAACTCGGGAACAGTCAGTGTCATAGTTAGCGTGTTCACATGTACCCTTAAAGTCATTGTGGCGTTGGTGGGGTGTCTTTAGCGTGCGGGCGATGATTGCAATCCGAGCTCGGAAAATAAATGAGTCATGCGATCAAACGATTGAGTGGTCGGCGCCATAGAAATCATCAATGTATAAGTCTAGGAGAATTCCCTCTTTGTCGAGAATATGCGCGACGGCTTTAGTTGTTTGTTGGCAAGCCAGAGTCTGTCTATTCCCTTGCTTTCACACAGGATAACACAGGAATGAATGATCTGTAACACAGGAGTACATAAAGGTCTTATCTGAACACATGCATTACAGAGATATCCTTTCCGTACCAGAAACTAGTGTAGTAATTAATCCTTTTAACATATCTACAATAAAAACACTCGACAATTAGATTATGAGCTCGAGATTTCTATCGCGTGATAGTTAATGAGGGCAAAACCCGAAACAACTATCACGCGATAGAAATCAAGAGCGAATAATCTGATTGTTTTTAATATAAATCTACTAGATGTTCAAAACTTAACAACAAATACTCTTCACAGACACTTCGAAAACGCGAAGAAGCAGCCGCCATTAGGCTACTCGCTCTACTCACTTTCTACAACAGAATATATAGTGAGTAGCGTAGCCAATAAGAGAACAGCATTCGTGATAGAACGCTAGTAGATTTATACTAATGCTCTATAGTTATTTCCCTTATTTCCGTAAAATTACAAGCCACGTGGGGGGGGGCGAGAGGAGTTATTTGAGACTTTTCGTCAGTGTTAATTTAGTAGGTGCGTGAAAAGAGTTTGATTACTTTGATTGGTTTTGTTTTGATAGCGTGGATTGTTAAAGTAGTACGTTTGGGCTGGTTTGCGTGATGTTATATCGAGTTTAAAGGTATTTTGACAAAGTGGGTAAGATTGGCTAACTGGACTAGTTTGGTTTTTATTAAACTCTTGTTATTAGGCGATCGTTAAATGCGAAACATCTTTAAGCTTATTGTTTTTTATATTCGTTTACACCAATTTAGTTATTGTTATCGCTGAATTCACGCTGTTCTTGTTACAAAACGCATTCGTAACAAAGAATTACGTCACTTAGTTTACAGCAGATGGAAGGAGTGAGCGAGTGACTCATTTGCAGACTCGTGCCTAGTCGCTATTAATTTTTTTTTTCGGGGGGGAGGGGGGTGGGGGGAGAGAAGATTGGATACTAGGGTGAATTGTGGCGCGCGGGGTGTCATGGGAAGGGTCGAAGAAAAATGGCGACTGACAGAAAGATGCAAATCACTCACTGAAGGGTGCAGAAGCTTTTTTAAGCGTTCGGCTTGTTGTTTTGGTTAAATATTTTACATGTGTCTGTTACCAAGTATCCAACAAAGGCTGTCCATAAATGACACGGCTCAAAGTGGCGTTGTATGGATTTTTTTTTTAATTTTTTACTCTTCATTCGAACATTCGGGAAACAGGACATTTCTGGATCATTGCTAGAAGCTGGCTATCGGACGATATCAGGTAAAACTAATATAAAAATGGCCTTTTTGACTTAAATTGTCATGGCTTCTTGTCTATCTTACTGTTTTTAGCTTGGTGCCATAAGTTGAGGGCAAAATGGCTCTCAGATTTTTGAGTTTGTTTCAGCGACTGAGCCTCTTCAATACTAGTTATTAAAAGTGGCCATTCTTTTTATTCCTATCCATCGGTCTCAAGGTACACGATTCAAGATGGTTTGGCTGCGAAACAAACTCATTTAAGTTTGAGAACACGAAGAATATGTCAAGGATAAAGTACTTCTATCATAAAAAATTATCAAATGAGGCCTTAAACTACTGTAATAAAACGGTAAAATATCCAAGCTTTCGCCGATCAACGGCATCATCAGGGATGAAAAGAAAAATATTCCGCGTCCGTCTATATATACTAATGCAAAGTAAAATGTGTAAGAATGTGAGGTACAAATATGAATGACATATGAATAAGAAACAAATAAAATGGTCTAACAAGGCGAGTGTCATTGGACAAAGAGTCTCTAGAAATATAATGATATAATAAAGGTTTCTTTTTTTATACCAGCAGTATAAGATCAGACGAGTGTAAGTATAACATAGTGACTGTAAAACATGTACAGACTGTTAGAATGGTTTTACTTAGCCCGCCGGTGAAACACTTTCTAACAATTAGTGTGTGACAGTCCAAATTAAACAAAAGAAAAGAATGGAATTATGGCCTAATAGTGCGCGCTATTCTACTAACTATTTCACGGGTTAAGTAAAATCACTCTAAAGAAAACCTCGGTAGTTTGTGCTGCAAACCTAATGAATCACTAACACACAAACCCAATCCATAAGACGTGAATTACATACTATTCGCGGCAGTCCCTTTCACGCTCGCTTAGTAAGAGGTGGAGATAGGCGACCGTGCTAGAGAGAGTTGAAAGTGAATCAAGGGCTCCGGCCTTGCGAGCCAAGTCGTGAATATGAAACAACCATCGGACCTTTTCTTACCCTGCACACGGTGGGTCCTTTTAGATTGTACATGTTATGACTACTTCCTTTATGTTGCAGATCCACGTACCAATATCTTTTACCAAAGAAGGACCTTTAAAACCTTCGTCTGTTCGTGTTTACTAGCGAAAATGAAAATTACGGGACAATCTTACCTTTTCCTTCATTGTTAATGTCAGATATCCTTGCCAAACAATAAAAACAAGTAAACGAACCCCAACGTTTTCCCAAACCGACGTTTCAGCTCATCGAGCATTCGTAAACACAACGTCGTATTAAATGGTTGACTTGGTTTACTCTCATTTCAGACTCCATGTGTGCGATTACAGAAGTGTAGCATATCCACAATTTAATATAAATTTAATATAAAGTTTACGATGAGCGAGTGACTTTTCCCCAGTAATCACAATAAGTCGTATTCACGACTTAAAAAGGACAACGAAAGGGAGGGAGAGAAAGAATAGCACGGAGGCATAGGAGGCAAGCGCGAAAGGGAGAGATAACAAGTACAGCTGCCATCAACTAAAGGATTCTTACTAGAATTGGGCCGACATTAGATGCACAGCTCCTATTTATACTTGTGCTGTAAAGACTGGTGCGAAAAGTATTTGTTCCCTATCATCCCTGGTCTGGTCCCAACGTCAACCCCCTTATAAGTATGACTACGATTTCGGTCTGGGCTGGCATGTATGAAGCGGTTCCTACTGCGCATGTTATGTCTTCCGCTTCAAATGACTACTGATAAGTCGGAATAAAAACAACTGACAATGGCGTCCATAAATAAACTGGGATAACGACACTTCTTGAACAAATCGCTGATACCTGTGTCTAGTTATAGGGCAGCAAGCCAAGAAGTGCAAACAAAATTGTCAAACTTCTTAACGGAAGCTCTCTCGAGTGTCGGTTTGGTTGAGAATGGTGGTCTATTGTTTTGTTTAGCCGATAAATAAATATAATATGACAGTTATCCTGAACTATATGGCTTGTACATATATGCCAAGACAGGTTATAAGCGATTGTTTGGAGTTATTGTTTTCTTAATTTTACTGACAAACATCAGTCTCGTTTATGAGTTAATAAGTAGTAGTCCTCCCGAAATAGGGGTATATTTGCTAACGTCATTGTTTAAATTTTGCTTCTTTAGCATACAAATCTGCATAGAGAAGGCATCATGCTAAATACGAATTGACTTCAAAAGTTGAACTACCTTGTTAAACTTAGTAATCTACGCAATTTTCAGCTTTTTTCATGCAATATTTAAGGAAATATCTGCTATCAAAAACTGCAAAATTGTTGGGTGGCAAACGCGCTAATAAACCATACATTCTTTGTAAAATTTTGAGTTTTTAATACAGCATTGCATGAAGTGTAGCTAGTACATCGGGCTCAAATTTCCAGAGAAAGCTAATTGTGCTATGCTCTTTCAATATTCAGAATTGATTTTTGTAGGTAGGGAGAACGAGGCGCATATGCTAATGAGGCAAAAATGGTAATCAAAGATTCCCCTATATGCAGGGTACTAAATTACCATGCGTAGTACATAAAGGTGGGTGTGGGGGCCAGACTAATAATGACCAGGTTAGCGTCCGTGCGTTGAGATATCTATAGGAAATCGTATGAATACGAGTGCTTTTCGTGATTTATGGGTACGAGTGATGTTTTAAAATCTCTCACAGCGCTTCGACGAGTGTAATTTGAGTACCTTCAAAACATTACGAGTGACCGTAAATCCCGATATGCACCAGTACAGTAGTTTACACGATTTTTTGTATATAATATTCTTCACAAAATTGTGCACCCAAAATTTTGCTGAGGCCGTCACGGTACATTGCGCGCCCTCGTGTACAAGAAACGCTGCAATGCTTTCCAAAATGCTCACTCGTTTTATTTTTAACAAATCAAATAACACTCCTTTTTACAGGTAGACCAAGCATGAAATCTAAAAATTAATCACATCATTAAAAAAAAAAAATAAATAAGCTTGAACTATCTTAAGGTTCGGTCGATAACGTTCTATAATCTATAATCTAAGTTCTATAACCTAAGGTTCTATAATCTATTTAATGCATTCGTCATTCACTGGCCAATCAGAAACTGTATATTTTGTTGAGTATATTATAAGGAATATTATTAAAAACACTTTTACTTTAGAGTAGCATATTATTTAATAAAAAAAAACAAAGTCAGATATCTCCTTAACCCTTTGTCTTTATAAAGCAAAAAAATCAATGTCAATACAGCCATGTACCTAACTACAACTTATTTGTAACGATATTCATAAAATATCATTAGCATGCTCTGAACAATACAAAAACAAATAATACACCACTTTAGCTACTTTCACTTTTGCGGAATGACTCTACCTGACCTACCAGATTTTTTAAATCAACCTCTTCTAACGCCCTATACAATTTGGCGTACGTTACCGACTCTCCGCGGTTTTTCCAAGCCTTCAACACTTGAAAGGCTTTTTCCTGGCCAGTATGATATAACACATGCGCGACTGAAATTTCTTCAATTTTGTAAGCTGGAACTTTCAATTCCCGTCCCAGGTTTTCCCAATTGTTTGTAATGTGGCGAGACAGTTTGCCTAGGACATAATCTGATGGCTGATCTGTGAAAATAATAATAAAAAGAGGCATTATAAAGAAATCCTTTAAAAGTGATTAAACAAGCAAGAAAACAAACAAACATTCTATTCTCAGAAAAATAATAACGTCCGCGCAAAACGTAATTAGAAATTTTTACTGACACTCTTATTACAGAACGAGAACGTGAATGCACATGAAGAACTTCAATTATGGTATGTTTGTCAATTTTGCTAATTTTTCGTTGGATTACGCACCTAATGTCAGTCAAACTAGCGATTCTGGTAAAGAGGAGCGGTCTGCAGTATGTGCATGATGACCATTCTGGTGCTGGCGAAAAGAAATCTGAGCCAAGCGATAGCCGACGTGCAAAAACACCACCAAACAAAAAAGAAGGGAATAAGGTGAGGAAACGGCCCCTTAAGTTTGCAAAGCAAGCGAATCAAGCGCACACGCAAATGTGCAACGAATTTGAAGATATGAACAGTGATTGAACATTGTCTTGTGAGCTCGTTAATAACGAGATGTATGTGTATGTGTATATTTATAATTCAATGTATGCTAAGGAAAAGATTTGATTTGGTAAATTGATTGTTTATACAAAATAAAGATTTTCACGACCTTCTTCTAAAGTTAGCATTTGTAGCCGTTGTTTCCACCATTTTTTAAGGTCATTAATAATTCACAATATCACTGGCCAACCACCTCTCGACATCTGGCCTGAAATAGAATGCACTAAGCTCCGCAAATTTTCACAACACCCATATAAGGGCGGTAGTATTCAATACGACAAGGCTCGTGTTTTCACCTACAGAATGGCAAATATGCCTCACGACGCGTGGTTCGCATTTCTTATGGTGCATTAAATATAGGACAAATGTTTCTTACGCATGCGCATGACATACGTTTTCGGTGGTTTAGGTCTAATCGGTGTATAAATCTATCCAGTATTGTTCCCTTTAAGCTTAACGTTGCTTT
>JAJGOT010000103.1:322500-395000 GCA_022457155.1 Cladopsammia gracilis | reverse complement strand
GCCCACCATCTGCTGCTATTATTACTAATTAGACAACAAATTTTGTTTTTAGAGAACATTTCTTGTGTACAGTATTTCAAGTGGCTGGTGATTTTTAGTGTCAAAAATTTGCTGTAACTTGCCTGCAAGGCTGCAAATAACTAGGTGTTTGAATGGTTACATTTTACACAAACAGACTGATATTTATTTTGGAAATTTCATGTTTTAACATGAAATGATTCAACTTGACTTTCTGGGGGAAAGAAAAAGTGTAGATCCAAATTTGCTGAAGGGACTTAACAGAGTGAATATGAATAATGCAAAATTCTGACACCTTATAGACCTCTTTCATAATGGCAGCCGATTTTATTCTTTTATATGTATGTTAATCAGTGTTAGTGGCCTCGTTAGCATGAACCATTTGATTTCCAACTAGAATATCCTGTTTCCCTGAGTAAAAGGTACACACCCTTGGCTACTATTTATAGTGTTTATGGTAACAAATAAGTTGTCTTGAAAAATGGTACAGTATACCAAAGCTGTGCACCATTGAGTAATAACATTTCTAAGCACTAGAGAAGCTTAAGACTCTCATACATGTTAAGCTATAGTCTCAAGCAACTGTCTTACAGTGCTTCCATAACTCAATAACTCACACTGAGCTGGTTTCCAATATTTTGCTAATTAGTTAACTTGTACAAGTATGTAGTTTAATTTTATATTGTAACAAGTCAATTCAGAAGCTGATGCATGTTGCTTTTGAATTGTAAAAGAACAATAACGGCAATCCAAAATGCACTAGGCTCCAGACTCGGTAAAACTTACAAAATTACATTCTTGCTTATTTACCTACTTCCCATAAAAAAGTGTGGAAACGTGAGTGTAACTGTATTAAGCAATCACCCTTTATCAAGTGGACAGAACTTAGGCAACATCCAAAAATTTTGTTCTGAATTACATTGACTGTAAAGAATACCTCTAATAAGCAGATACCCTATAGTATTAAAGTAGTGAGGGTGTTCACTCAATATGTTTTTGGCCGTACTGAGTAAAGAAATACCAGTGAGATTAAATCCATGTCCTGATAAGTATGTGCAAGCCTGTGATGAACTGTGTTGTCAAGAACTGTAAAAAACAGAATGGATTTTACATTATTAAGAAGTAAAGTCAGGGTGTCAAGCAGGGTGAAAGGTCAAGTAAAAAGAAACATTTTGAAAAAAATTGGGTAAAATCTTCCAAAAATAGGAGTCCAAAAGAAGTTCTATAATGCAGGTGGCCAGTTGGCGCACTGTTTATCACCCCAGTATCAGGATTAGTGACCATACCTATACTAAACCAAAATTTAAACAATAGATCCAACATGGTAGCCATTACAACAATTTAAAATTCAAGCAAATTATTTATGAGATTAAAAGAAATGAAATTTCAAATTATAGTAATACATTTGATTACATGTTAACATTTAGCAGATAACGCTGTACACAATACTATATTCAAAGCAACAATTCACCTTCAAAAGGATTAAAGATAAGATGAGTTTTAAAGCCATTTTGTTTTCTTTGGATGGTCAACCTCATTCCAAGAGTCTCTCTTCTTCCCACCTCTGGAGTGAGAGAGAGACCCTGGTCTGGTCTGGTCATATGTCTCCCAAACTTAGCTGGGAGATTACAAATAAACAACTTGAGGTAGGGACGGCAAAGTGTGAATTTTATCCACTCTAGCTGATCATTGCGATTCAAAACTGTAAAGTGTTCTATGAAATACTTGAAGTGTACCCGATGAGAATCTTTATTCCAGTGATTACACAATTGCAGAAAATTAGAGATATCCCAGGATAGGAGTCCAAAAGAAGTTCTATAATGCAGGTGGCCAGTTTGGGGCACTGCTTATCACCCCAGTATCAGGATTAGTGATCATACCTATACTAAACCAAAATTTAAACAATAGATCCAACATGGTAGTACTCACAGTACTATAATAATAAAACAATATTATAGAAACTAGTACATCATGCAACAAAAACAAATCAAAAAGGGTTTGTCAGCCTAAATAAATGTGAAGCAGCGGTCATCTGCAGACTTAGAAAACAATTGTCCACATTAACTGGTTTTGAGAGTGCAAGTTGCTTGAGGATCTGTAAATTAATAGTTGATGAATTGTCATGGTGCTTGAAGATTTGCTTCAGTAAAGCTAATTTTGAACCTGCTACAGAATTCAGCCCAATTTTAATTTTAGTACTTGCATGGCTAAGCTCGCGCTCAGCAGAAAATCCTTTTGATTTTTGAGATTGTTCCGAAATGGGATGAATTATCGCTACATACTATTTAGCAGGCAATCTTCAAGCTTTATTCAAGAGGCACATTAAATTGTTGCGGTCTGTTCTCGGACAATGGCAAAGCAAGAAAGAAGTAGCCACCATGGACCAAATGTTTGACAATAAAAAAACACATGGAGATCAACTGCACATTTTTATAACAGGAAATGAAGTAGAGAAGATAATGATAGCTTTCCTTCTTCGTGGGTGAGGCATGTTGTTTTGTTCAATATATTCACCTGTTCCAGTTGTTTGAATGTCTATACAAGATAGTTTACTTGACTCGTTACATGTTTTTCATCATGGGAATGACCGACATCCAAATAATTGCATGCAAGTTAAAGGCAAAATGCATATGAATATGTTAAGGTTAGCAAAGCTTTCAGATGTTGAAGCATTATGTTCATGACTTTTATATTAATTAAATTAACTTCATTACTTGAGCATAAACTAATAAACTGTAGGAAAAGAAAAACGTGAAACAAAAACGTTGAAACTAAAAGTAATGATCCGCATAAGAAGGATGGCGCTGAACGGAAATGCACGATGGAATGTATGTCAACCTTTTTTATTGTTGCAACTAGTGATCTCATTTGCCTTGACTCAAAAACTGCTAACTGCATTTGCCTTTTTTTTTAATGGTAAATTCCCCACGGTGGGGACAAGTAAGCTGTTCAAATTCCCCGCGGTTGGACCAAAAAAAAGGTAAATGCCCTACCCCCGGGTTCATACAGCTCAAGTTTAAATAATATTTGTCTTGTAGCTAGAGCCAGTGAACAGACTAGAGTACTGTAAGTTGAAAAAAAATGAGGTTTATTAAATACATTCATCCAATTTCAAGTACAAGTTTTAATGTTGTTTATAAATCTATAGTATTTGTATTGAAGGGAAACTGCTTTTGGTTCGAGTTATCTGGAAGTTCGAAGGTTCAAGAAATCGAAGTTCCACTGTACACACTGTAGTTCGAACGGCTATCAATTCAAGAAGCGGCTACAGACGTATGCATCTTCTTAAATTCTTTTGCCTTTGAAATGAAAACATTTACGATATATTAAAAAGAAACAAAACGGTCAAACATAAATTTAAAAATGTCTTCAAGCTTTTCTAGCCCTTGCTGGGCCAGCCATTCTCCGGCAAACTGCTCATTCTTGCCAATAAAAGTCCTTGAAGGATGCCATGTTTGAAGAGTTGTCAAACTGCGAGGCCGAAGACATGTGGCTGTCAAGTTCCCCGGGGTAAATGACGTGTGTGCTAATACCCGCCCCTCGGGCCAAGATAAAAGAAATGCCCCACCCCCGGGATAGCAACATGTGTAAATGGCCCGGGGGGGGGGGGGGGGGGGGGGGGGTATGGGTACTGCAGGTAAAGCATGAACATTTCCTAAAAATAATTTATTTGACGCAAATGGATGTTCTTTATTTTTATAATGAAATACAATTATGAACCATCAGCTCCTCCTCTATTCTTGAAACCAAAGATATTATATGTGGGAAAGAGCCAATGCCGCAGAACAATGAAGCTTACAAAAGTTCTTAACTACTGTAATTCAACAAATGCAAAAAATGTATCTTGTTCACGTGCAAATAAATTATACAATAAGCTAAGCTATTTAAGATACTCACCTATTAAATTTGAATGTTTTTCGAGTTGCCATTATTGTCTTGATCAGCCGATCCTTCAGGAATGCGGACAAAAGCCAACGGGTCCATTCATACAGATTCATGGCTCATCGTGACGGAGGCGATATTTTGTCCTTCATGTTTTTCCCTCAGTTTTTTTAAGGCAGATACCACTCTATGTAATGATCAGATGAATAAATAATATACATGATCCCCGAAAGATCCGCTTTTATCCTTTTTATAAGCTCACTGATCCTCGCATCTTGTCACATTTACTTACGATCAAACCAAAATGGCCGCCCCGAGCGCCCGGACGAGAGATGACTGGAGACAAGAAAGCCAGTTTCCCGCGCTTCCCGCCGGTTGCCATTTCTCTTTGACCAATCACAACCAAGATACATCTGACGTGAGTCGAGGAGGAAAAATGATTTTTCTGCGTTGAGTCTGAGAAGTGAGTCAGAAGTCATTTGGATAATAATCTTTCCACCTTCCTATGTGACTCAAACTTAACTTAACATTAAAAGGTAAGTCTAAGCCATAAACAAGAGTTCTTAAGCGTTTCAACACGGATATTTACTTTCTCGGACTTCGAAACTTGCCGGTAAACAAACAGAATGAACTCTATTAACTTAGGTAAACTAACGAGGCTTTTTAGTGAATTTTTTATATTACTGACAAACCCTGGATATCCGTTTGATTCATTATTTATCTGTACCATTCGAGTTTGCAATTAAAATGGCGGGATACCAGTTATCGAATTGCCCGTTTGTTCATAATATAAGCTTAAGCTTAAAAATGCACTTGAACATCGCATATTTCATTTGTAATACACATGCAGTCTTGCTACTGGGAATGTTGACGTTTTTGGTGCATAGAACATTGAGCTCCATGTTAAAAACTAATTCATTTGTTTTGGGTGCATCACAGTAAACTTGACAGAGCCATCTACCGGTAAATAATCGGCTGAAATAATGGTCGCAGGCACCATGCAACAAATTTACAATTTTTGCTTTAAAGTGGTGAGCTCTTGTGTTCTACTTTTTAGTTTTGAATTTGGTTGAAATTAATTTCTAACAAAAATACATTTTACTTTTCCAACAGTCTATTAATGACATTTTCAGATCAGATGCCCAAGAAAGACAGTCAGTTTACTAATACTATTACTTATTATTACTTAATACTACTTGACAGAGCCATCTGGTTGCCAGGTCAGCTTGCTGTTGGCAGCTACACATATTCTGGTTCTTCAATCAAAGAGTGCGATGATCAGAAGACCAAAGAAGTAAATATTTCTCTTTAAATTCCAAGAATGTAAAGAGCCACTGAACAAATCATGCATCAACTCAAGACACTTTTCAGGTTCCATAAGAACAAGTAAACATATCAGTCACCCTTTCAGTCCCAAGAATGCTTGATTATTTTTGAAGCAGCAGATAACGACAATCATTATGAAAAAATCAGTTAATTATTACTTAAAAATTAAAATTAATGAAAAATGATTGCAACAATTATACAGGTAAAGGAAATGATTTGTAAATTAAGAGAATTGCTTGTTATACTTCCACATTCAAAGAATAATTCAAGCTTCAGGGAATGAATGGATGTAGTTGCATCGAGCAAAAACAATCTTGTGAAAACATGACCTTTATATTTTGGTATAAAACAAAAAAATGTATGACTTAGCCTGTTTATAATATGAGAACGTTTGCATTCAAAGTGAGTTATTACTTAAGTTTGAAAGAAAACAAGACAAAAAGGTGGCTATGGAAAAAGATTTTCAGTGCTCAAACAACTTCAACTCATTGCAAAGTATGCCTGTTTGCCAAATTCATTTCTGATCTATAGTCAGGTGAGATTTAAGGTAAACCTAATGCAAATACATGTATGTCACAGTCATGTTTTCATGCCACATGTTCATGCTTATAGATGCAACAAACAGTGTATTGTCTTTCCTCATCTTCTGGAAAAATTTCTTGTCGTGGAAAACATTTCATTTCAGTACCTGAAATCATGATCTAGTCTTTAATTGATTTTTAAACTTTTTAAACATAGCTGTTAGCTCATAACTTTTTTTATGTTATATGTATGACATATACATGTATTTCAGGAATATGTTATTGTTGGCTTTCATTTGTTTTCTGCTTTCATTCTGCATTGCAACCTAGCAGTAGGATATAATCCTGTTGCAGTCGAGAAATTTGGGATTTCTGTAAAACCATAAAAATCAGAATCTTTCATAGTTATATATAATAAATATTATGTACCACATACTTTATATCATTTTTAGGTGCAATTGCAGGCAAAGTCCAAAATAATTCATTCCAATTACCGGTAATCTTTTCGTGAAATCCTTGAAAGCATATCATAGTATTAATTCTTAGCTTTTTGCACTTTCCATGCTTTCAAGGTGTATGTGTACTGTATAAGTGTTTGTGCCAGGCTTTACAGGGATTTTGGCTTTGTAGCCTGGAAGGGTGGGAATCATTCTGTGCTTTCCTGGCTTTTTTGGAAATGAGGAAAAGGCAGAATACTTATTCCTGGCTTTCCAGGCGTTAATTGGTTCTTTCCTAAAATGCTGGGTGTCATTCCGCACTTTTCTGCCTTTTTGCATATAGTGAAAAGCCAGGAAAGCATGGTCATTCTGGCTTTCTGCACTTTCCAGGGAATATCCAAGGAATCCTGGTAAGTGTGGAAAGCCAGGATGGTCCACGCTTTCCTGGCTGGCTGTGGAAAAGCCAGGAAAGAGCAGACCATCCTGGTTTTCTGTGCCTTCAAGAATTCTTTGGTTTCCTGGAAAGTGTGGAAAGCCAGGACGGTCTGCACTTTCATGGCTTTTTTGCACATAGGGATTTTCCAGGGAAACCGCAGACTGTCCTGGCTCTCCGCGCTTTACAGGAAATTAAGGAATCCTGGAATGCACGGAAAGCCAGGGCAGTCCATGCTTTCCTGGAAAATCCCTATCTGCAAAAAAAGCCAGGAATTCCACACCTTTTTTGCATGGGTTACTTACTTAAGTTATTTTCAGATTGATATTATAACAATAATTTTTATAATTTTGTTAAAAAAGCAACAATCCACACCTGTTTATAAGTGTTGACACAAATATGTAACATGTTGTCTATTGTAATCCATAGACTGGAACACTAAATTATTAAATCTTTGCTTCAGAGGCAAATTGCAAAGTGAATGTTGAATCCAGTAAAATTATATACATGTTGTTGTCACACAACATCAATTTAAAGAGTGGATAAACTGATTATTCACTGGATAGTGCTATCCACCTTTTGAACAAAATGGGCCGATTATTGTTTCTGGATAACTCAGTAGATAAATAAACAACTGCTGTAAAAAAAGATAATGTAAAAAATGTTCAGTTTGATTCTGTAGAATAAGATGCAGTCCTTATGACGTTTCAAATTGTTTTGGATTAAGGAATGGTTAAATATTTAATAACAATGTTTATTAACCAGGACTAAGAAAAACAATTCAGGCTGGTATCATATATCATTCAACAATAATTTGAAGAGTCACAGACTATGACCTCGTGCTTAGGATACCAGTTTTTTTGTGGTCAATTTTTATATCTGATGTAGGTGCAATATATTGAATCTTTTCCCTCTACATCTACCATTGTGTTTTAATACAAAAATTATACCTGAAAATTTCCAATTGCATGGTTTCTGTAAGTACTAGATAAAATATGAGCGGGAGATCTGTATGGGCATTTACAATGGCGAGCCAAAGCCAAGGCGCCCATACAGATTGGACGCAAATATTTTATTGTACTTATGAAATGGTACAATGAGTAGAGATCTGTATGAGAAGTTAATGAATGCTAATTAGCTGATCAGATGTTTGTATCAAAAGTTAATTCTACCGTTAATCGTATCAATAACAAAATTCTCGATTGTGATTCGTCATCTATGTGCCCATTTCTTACGTTATTGGTGCACGGTCACGTGGGTGTCCAATTACAGCTATCCAATTACAACTTTTTGTAATTGGATAGCTGTAATTGGACACCTACATTGCACGCGCCAATCAGTTGCATTTAAATGGGTTCTTTTTCTCGCTGTTTCCTCTTGCTTTCAAATTGATAGAAAATAATCTTGACGTTTTGAGTACAAAAAACTCCACATAGACTTTTTAATCTCTGATTTTGTTATTGAGTCGATTAATTAGTATTTGAACTTCATGTTGTACAATTCAGGGGTAATTGTGCTTGTAATTTCAAATCGTCCTCACGCTACGTGCTCGGCCAATTTGGAGTTTACAGAGGTGTACATGTGACTCAAATACCACTTGATTTGTCATAACCTTTATGAATAATTAATGAATTTTATAAATGATAAATATAATAGCATGGGGCAGTCCAACCAGCACCTGTGGTTATTATGGTTGTTAATACTTATTTATTGAATTCTTTTTGATTAACAATGTTCTGTACAGGTGTAATTGGCAAACATTTGCAGCTTGTTGTAAACTACACTGTTCCACTATAATCTTTTTTTGTGTACAGATCAGTTATAGTAAGAGTAATTTACATAATAAATATATTCTCTTTAATCATGCATAGTAGTGCTTCTGTTAAAATATTGTTGGCCATGTAGTGTAGGGTCAGGGGGCATTGACATGGCTGTACCAGTTACAACTAACAAATTATATTAATACCTGAATAACTAACAACTTGATAAACAAATTAAATACTGTGTCAATTATTAACCAAACAACACGGTCTAATCGGTAATTGGTTGTCATATTTATTCATTATTCATTGGAAACGCTTAAAATAAAAGTTTACATCCCTTTTTCAGCTGGTACATCCATCAAAATGTCCCAACAGTAATACCAGGCACCTCAACTGGCATAATAACTGTGATTCATGTCGCTGTATATCGTAATTATTATGATTCCAGGCATGATTTTAACAGGCCAGAAGGCATCATAACCATGATTCTTATTGCTGTAAAAATCATGGTTATGATTCCGGACATGATTTTAAGAGACCGATTGGCATCATGACTATGATTCATATGATTGTTAATCATGGTTATGATTCCAGACATGATTTTAACAAACCACTTGGCATCATAACTATGATTCATATAACTATCAATCATGGTTATGATTCCAGACATGATTTTAACAAACCACTTGGCATCATAACTATGATTCATATAACTATCAATCATGGTTATGATTCCAGACATGATTTTAAGAGTCCAAGTGGCATCATAACTATGATTCACATAACTATCAATCATGGTTATGATTCCAGACATGATTTTAACAAACCACTTGGCATCATAACTATGATTCATATAACTGTCAATCATGGTTATGATTCCAGACATGATCTTGACACCCCAGTTGACATCGTAACTATGATTCATATAACAATAAATCATAGCTATGATTCCAGAAATGATTTTAACACACCTCTTTACATCATGGTGATGATGCAGAGAGAAATGGAATCATATTATGATTATTTGGGTACAGATCAAACCATAATATGATTCAAATAGGACTGTTGAATCATCACATGAATCATCTATATGATTCAATAGCTTGAATTCCTGTGTCGGTAGGGTGTTGTAGGTCCGAGCACCGTTTATTCTGAAGTTACCTTGGTATTTAGTAGTTTTGGCGAAGGGAGGGCGCAGCAAATCACGGCTTCTGGTGTTATAGCCATGTAAAAGGTGCGCATGCCTAAACTCTGAAAGTAAGTACGAAGGCGCTATTGCGTGAAGACACTTATGGACTAAGACGCATTTGAGATAATTTCTGCGTGCTTGTAAGTTGGGCCAGCCAAGTGTTGATTTTAACTCCTCAGCCCCGATAGATCGACCTTCAATAATACATGCCGCTCGTCTATTTAGCTTATCTATTCATAAGCAAATTGTTCCAAAACCAGCATGCGCGGACTTAACTTGAATTCTTTCCATGCCAAAGCCATAGTTAAAACAGTAAAGAAGATCGTGGAAAAGGCAGAAGAGTCGGTGTCTGATCCACATCTTGCAATGATGCCCATTCATCAATATCTTTATCCTAATTTGGAGAACAGCAGGGAAACAAAGATAGCCCAGAAACATATCCAAGCTAATTACTACAACCAGAAAGCAAAGCAGCTTCAGGATCTAAAGCAATACGAGTGTTCGCGTTTAACTGAATCTAAATAAACTAGTCTGGCAGAAAGCCACAGTGATTCACCAACCCACTGACAAGACAACCAGAAATTATCAAGTGCAGACGAAATCTGGAGCAAAGTACTTCAGGAATCGTCGCTTGGAGCAAAGTACTTCAGAAATCCAGGCCAACGATTCAGAGAGACCAATCAGATGTCCTAACGAGACTACCAGTAGAACCAGTTGTGCCAACATCACCGGTACATCCAAGTTCGCCACCACTGTCTAGACCTCAACGACCACCAAAGAGGCTGATTGAAGAAGTCTAATAAACGTTAGGGACGTTATTCTTTTAACGGTATTGTGAGGGTTGTCTCAAAGATTGCTGGAGTGCTGACACCCTGGATCCGCCACTGAGAAGCTTGTTGACTCTAGTCGCTTTCCCGTCACAAAGAAATAATAATTTTTTGATGCATTAAGAACCATCATTTTCTCAGTTGTCCATAGAAATAACAATGCACAGTTTTTTCGCTTTATTCCAGCAGCCTGGTACATATCGAGCAATAAACTATTAACGCTACAGGTAATTTGTCAAAGGAAAACATTTTTGCGTTAGGCCTGAAATAGAATGCACTAACTTCTTTTCCGAAAATTTGCACAAGACTCACATAAAGGCGGTAATATTCAATAAAACAAGGGTGGTGTTTTTCACCTACAGAATGGCAAATATGCCTTACGACGGGTAGTATGTATTTCTTATGGTACATTAAATATAGGACAAATGTTTCTTACACATGCGCATGACATAAGTTTTTCGTGATATTGGTCTAATTGGTGTTTACGTCTATCCTGCATTTCTTCCCTCAAGCTAAACGTTGCTTTTATACACAGCTTGCAACTTGGGAACGAATTTGTTGAGATTATGTAGAAATAAGTCCTTTTCTGCAGAGCTCTTCCGATGCTAAAGAGCAAAATATCCAGCTCTTTCGTTCATAAGCGAATTGTTGTAATACCAGTATGCACATACTTAACTTGTATGGCGATTTCACAGCTCTCATAAGGTCTCACACCACTGGAAGTGAGAACGATAAAACAATAACAATGGCTCCTAGCCTTAAAAACAATAGCACTTGTGTTTTACAAGGTCAATGAAATAGAGGCTTCTGAGAGCTGCGAGGCTCCTGAACTGTATTGTTTCTATGCCAAAGCCCCGGTCAAAACAGTGAAGAGCATAATAGAAAAGGCAGAAGAGTCGGGGTTTGATCCACATCTTGCAATGCTGATCTACAGGTGAACATCAATCAGACCAGGTCAGGGTCGGCTACGTCCAGCAGAACTGCTCAACCAACGTAAATACAGAGCACTCCTGCCAATTCATTAGTGTCGATATTTATTATCACGTGCAAATGCTCCCGGTGGTATTTGATATACAGTATGTATAGATGCTGTCAATTACTATGTGTAGCGTCGGTCATCTAGAGTCAAGATGGCTCTTGTAGTTAAATGTGCTATTCTCGGTTTTCAAATGACGTCATAAAGTAAAAAAAAAAGCTAAACTACGCATCCTACAAAACCGTTACTAACATGGTATGTGGGTACCAGTGTTACAATCCTTCGAATCCTTCAATCAGCAAAGAAAATTGCACGAAGAACAAGGCCAAAGTTTTTGTTGCTTTTCGCGTGATTTTCAATACTTATTGTTATTATAATTTCAACCCGTGAGGTATGTTTGAGTCTTTGACGTCACGTTCTCCCATTCGCAACCAAGCTTTGGAACAAGGTTGATTAATGGCGGCCGTAAATTCTCGGAAATAAATGTTAAAATAAAATGACTTCTGATGTTCGTAATGAATTGAAATTTGGCAAGATGAGTAAGAAAGTCTAATTGTACACAAAAATGTAAAAAAACGAAAATCAAAAATTTGATCACAGGGGCACTTTAAAGGTTTTAAATGTGTTACGCAATTCGTCACGCTATTTCAGACAACCCGTGAAAATAAACAAAATTGAACCAGTTGAAAGTTATTTTTGCATTACAGATGTTTATAAGACGATTTGATGGAACTTGTAGTGAATCTAATGTTTTGTGATGAGATTTTTGGTGTAGTTAAGACTGAAGTTTTGGCTGCCTTGATGGTGACCCTAAAGATGGCCGCTCCATACATTTCTTACTAAAATGTCTAATACTCGTTCGCCTGTAATTCTTAAACGAAAAGCTTTTGCGCTTCGAATTTGGCCCAGACGTGTAGTTTTAAACTCTCTAGAATTCTATGAATATTTTCGAATTTAAATCTGATTTTTAATGCTTGTAAATTTTGATATGACTGGTATTTGCACTGGCAAAATTTATGACTTTTATTTTCCCCCATTTTTTGCCATCTTGTCCCTTAGCACCCCTATTTTGCAAAAATATTTGATTTGGGACAAAAAACCTTCGCAGTGATAAGAACGGTAAAGCCGAAGTTGTGCATTTACCTGAAGTGAACACTGTTTCCGAGTGAGGAACTGGGTCGGTTGCTAGGTCCTAAATTCATTTATGTGCTTTTTCTTGATCTTTTTTTCATGCTGGTAGCTATTTGTGATGTTGTTTTGATCTGTAGCGTGTATCTTGTCTTTTTGGCACCATATTGGATCTAAAATCTTGTTCCTAGTCTTCTAGCATCAATTCTTGAGCAACCGGAAGTCTGGGACGAGTTCTCACCTAGCAACGCGTCAACAAAACAAAGCCTCGTGTTTTTTGTGGATCTGCAAGCCTTTTAAACAGCGGAAACTAATCCAAAATAGCGGAATCGAACGCGATGGCTTCTATCTCTTCAATAACACAGATTTTGCGGGAGTTTTCACTAAATCTTCAGCTCAATGGATTTGAATTTGGTTTGTTCACTTAACAGGGTACCCGAAAATCATGTTTTATTCCTGAAAGGTAAAACGTTTTGGTATGAAACTTTGCATGTAGTTCAGACTTGTGACTGCCTACAATCCTGTGTTCGACTAAAGCAGATATCTCAAAATTATGGTATTGACGGTATTGGTGCCCATGGAAGTGAAAGGTGATTACAAAATATCAAAATTTGATGGTATCCTCTTGGCAATTTTATAAATCTTATGGGTCGAACACAGATTTTTGTATTGTTGGATGCAAATTTAAAATAAAGTTAGATTTTTGTTCTATATCTAAATGGTTGTGAGAAAAATGAAAAATTGTTCACGATTTTAAGTTAATATTTATGTTAATTATTAACTATTGAAGGTGTCATTATGTCAAAAAAAAATTGTGCGATGCGTTTTGCCCTCAATAGAGATTGTGCATGGAAAGTTTGGTACATTTTGAGTAAAAATATCCTTGTATTTCTTATTGTCAAATATGTACAAATTTGCAGGGAAACTACCTTAAGTGAAAACCGAGAAGGAGTTTTCAAGAATAATTTACTGTCGGTTGTACTTTCCTTAAAATAAAAATTAAGTCTTCAAACGTTTGAAATGTGTATCGTGAGGAAACACATATTGTAACTTTAAAATGCCAGTGTTTTAGCAGTCCTCGGTACTTGTAGTGAGTAACTTCAAGACTTTTGCAATGAAACAAAATCACACGGAAAAACGACGTCGTCAACTGGAAAGTGGAATGTGGAATGAGAAACGTACATGTGAACTGGACTATGCGCAATCGATTGTGACTCTAACCCAAGAATTGTGGATAGAACTTTTTTCATTCATTCATTCATTCATTCATTCATTTTATTTTGCCATTAACCACATTAAAAAACATATATAATAGTAATAATAATACAATACACTAGAAAATTTTAACAACTTAAATAACGATATACTATAAAATGTTTAATGTGGTAGTGACAAGGAAGCCTATATAGAAGCCGGGGGCTTATGAACTATAGGCTTCCTGACAATATAGAATACATCATACGAATTATGAGGACAGCATGAAATATAAAATGTATTATTTTAAAAAGAAAAGAAAAGAAAAGAAAAGCAAAGCAAAGAAGAAGTATGTAGCTCAACAAAGAGTATTTTAATTTTGACTAATGACTAAGAAAGAAGGATTTTTTTAAGTCTTTTGCCAAACAAACGGATGCTTTCACTGTTTTGAAGTTCATGACTTAACTTAGGTCCTTGAAACCGAATTGAGAAGTTTCGAATATTAGTTCGACAGGGAGGTATGTAAAAAAGGTTGCAATTTCTAGTGTAATGAGAATGTAACTGGCTTGCAAGAGTAAACATATCACGAAAATAATTAGGAAGTAAACCTCTTTTAAATAGATACATAAATTTACCTATCTGATATAAATAAATGTCAGTCTAATCACGATGAAAATCGACGTAAAACTCATCAACAATCGAATTTACCCCCGTCAAGACATGTTTTAATAAGTTAGGAGGTCAATTTTGATCAGTAAGGAGGTCTTCGTGAATACCAGTTAAGACATGTCTTAAAAATTTAGGAGGTCCTTAGTTTTGGAGAATAAAATAAGACATGTCTTAAAATAGGAGGTCTTCGTGAATACCAGTTATCTCCTAAGTTATATCTTAGGAGGCTCTTTGGACTTAGGATGCTTTCGTGAATACGGCCCCTGGCTGTGAATTTTTGGTGCTAACTTCGGAATGTGAAATAGGTACTGTCAGCTGTGGACTATAAACCAGTGGATTTAAAATTAGATTGGAGCGTTGACTATGTCTTGTGAACTTTGGACTATGAACTTCTCTTGTGAACTTTGGACTATGGAAATTAAACAGTGCACTGCAAAGTGTGGACTACAGACTGCGGGCTATAAAATGTGGAAAGTGGACCATAGAATTAATACTGGGGACTATGTAAAGTGAACTGCGAACTGTGAACTGCTCCACATCGTAAGACCCATTAAAACAGGGTTCAGCTGGGTATGGCCGTTTGGGGAATGGGACGAAAAACGGCCTGGTTGCAAAGCCCAACGGACTACTTGTTAGCAAAGGAGGATATTACCATCTTCCCGGTACGCATTGCGGTAATTTATGCAATAAAATGGCGCCAACTGGAAGGGTTAGCGGCTATATATGCATAATTTAAGGTGATTTTTCTCAGAAACTTTGTCGAAAATCCTAAGTTGTTCAAGGAAATTGTGTTAAGTGATGTTTTTTTTTTTTATAAATCGTTGAATATGGTTTTACTTTTATGGCGATATTGTGTTACGGTCGTTCGCTCATTTGTTTGTGACCTTTCTTACGTGAATTCGACCTCATGTATTGAACAGTCTAATTTGTAATTGCTGAATCACTTTGACAACAAAGCGTCCTTAACATAATATTATGATAATTTAGGTACATTTGGAGTCACACAATCTAGGAAACTATAAAGTGGTACTACGACGAAAATTTGTTTTTCTTTTCGACTTATTTTTACTTCAGTTTATACAATGAGTTTATAATAACATAAATCGTTATAATTTAAAACGATATAAGGTTACTGAATCTAGAAATTGCTGGCCGAAAACCATCCAACCTCGTTCCCAGGGGCTTCTCGGTTTTCAAAATGGCGGTTTGAGAGGAGAAAACCCTGGGACATAGCGATCTAAAACGACCGCTGATTGGTTTATTGATCCTGATTCTTACATCTATTCTGATTGGTTTACGCTTTTCTAAGAAAAAGATAGCGGATCACGGTAGGTTCTTCGAGACCAAAACAATGCCACATCGAAGGTCTCTGAAGCTGTTCCCGACGATGCGGCTATGATCCAACAAGAGTAAGATTTAGAGATAATTCGCCGATTTTTCGGGTGGCGAATGGTAAATTCGAGATATTTTTTTTTCTGCGAGCCCTACACTTTTAAACTTTCAAAATGCGAGGCGGAGAGAAAGGCTGTGAAAAGGCTTTACCAAGAAAAACGAGACACCGAGACGTGGAGAACCGCTCAAATAACCGAAACTGCGAGACCCATAAGCTTACGAAACAATTTATAATTATAGAATTTTGAAATGAGTACTGGAATGGGGAATGCTGGGCGTAATGTAATTTTATTTTAGTCTAGAATACTGGTTGAACCTCGGTGTAAAAACATGTTTTGTTTTCTACCGATTTCTACCTATTGTTGCCTTGCGTTCTATTATAGTTTGTTTTCTTTGTTTTTCAGTTCATTTATGGTTTCATAAATAAAGCAGAGCCGACATTCAATTGTTTGCTATTCAGTTAAAATATTCACTTGTGACAGCTTGACTGAAGTTAAGCTTAATTTAGTTTTTAAAACATGCCAATAGAGCGTATGCACATGACGTCACGGCGGCCATATTGGTGTACCAAAACAATAGAACGGCGGCCATGTTGGTGTACCAAAACAATCCTGTGGGATTTGAACGCTTTTCTTATGTTAACACTTTCTTTTGTTCCAATAAATTTGCATAGCTGCTTGCCACGTGAGTGCATACGCTCTATTAAAAAAAAAACAGGTATGCATTCCTCAAAATGGCAAGATTTTAGTTTAACCCCAAGTATAATTTTGCACATGTATGTATGCACTATTGTTTTTATTTAGGCATGCAATCTTTTGTTTTGGATTTTGTCTTAGTCTTCAGAACTTACTCATAGTTAATTTGTGGGATTTTATTGAAAAATTTACTTTCAAAATTTCCAACCCACATTTCAGGCCCACGAACTGTTCTTAAATTTATGCTTCTATGAAATGCCAATGTAGCCAGTTTATAGCTGGCAAATCATCCCAGGCACTCTGGATACCAGACATTCTCTTACAGCAGGCCTTTTGCCCTGAGGCTCTTCCTTGTGGCATCGGGAGCCCACGCATTTATTAATAATGATCATAGAATAAAGGTTCAAATGGACTTAAGTGATGTTGTGTTTCAATCCAAAATGTGCTGTTGCTTTTGTGCTGTTGAATGACTGAAATCAGCTTATGCCGGGCTTTATAGCAGCCACAACGGTCCGATGAAAAGGCGATGAAATCCGTTGATACGATTCGAAACGATCGTGTCTGTAATTTTTTTTAGATGGTTTCGCATTTCGCCGTCTGTTATTAAATTTTAACTTGTTAGCCGTCATGCAGCATGGTTTCGTATTTCGGCGTCTGGGAAAAAAAATTAAACTCTTAATTTAATTAATAACAAACGGTTACGTGATATGCCGCATGACGGCGAAATGCGAGATGCTGACAAGTTAAATTTAATAACAGACTGCGAAATGCGAGACCATATTTGAAAAAATTACAGACACGATCGTTTCGAAATCGTATCAACGGATTTGATCGGACCGTTGTGGCTGCTTTAAATCCCGGCATAAGCTGATTTTAGTTATTCAACACCAGTCATTCAACAGCACAAAAGCAACAACACATTTTGGATTGAAACACAACATCACGTAAGTCCATTTGTAACTTTATTCTATGATCATTCTAAATAAACGCGTGGGTTCCCTATGCTTGTGGCGAAAATATGAGTAAAAAGAGGCATGTAATATATATTTTTGAGAGAAATGAGAGGCACCCCATGCAGGGTACATCCCAACTTGTTTGGACTAATGATCTTACGGTGTTTTTTGCTTGGCTTTCAAAGTTTTTCAAAAACTCATTAATAATTCATGAGCGTATCAGCCAATCACACGACTCAAATCGATCACGTGTATGAGCCTTTATACCTGGTAATCTACGGTCATTATGAAAAGCCTGGTCATAGGGAGCCCACACGTTTATTAATAATGATCATAGAATAAAGGTTCAAATGGACTTACGTGATGTTGTGTTTCAATCCAAAATGTGCTGCTGCTTTTGTGCTGTTGAATGACTGAAATCAGCTTATGCCGGGATTTATAGCAGCCACAACGGTCCGATGAAAAGGGGATGAAATCCGCTGATACGATTTCGAAACGATCGTGTCTGTAATTTTTTTTAGATGGTTTTGCATTTCGCCGTCTGTTATTAAATTTTAACTTGTTAGCCGTCATGCGGCATGGTTTCGTATTTCGCCGTCTGGAAATAGAGAGAAGAGAAAATCTACGGTCCCTCTCTCTCTCTCTTAACCGTTAAAAATTTAAACTCTTAATTTAATTAATAACAAACGGTTACGTGATAGGCCGCATGACGGCGAAATACGAGATGCTGACAAGTTAAATTTAATAACAGACTGCGAAATGCGAGACCATTTAAAAAATTACAGACACGATCGTTTCGAAATCGTTTCAACGGATTTGATCGGACCGTTGTGGCTGCTATAAATCCCGGCATAAGCTGATTTCAGTCATTCAACAGCACAAATTGGATTGAAACACAACATCACGTAAGTCCATTTGAACATTAATTCTATGATCATTATTAATAAACGCGTTGGCTCCCTATGGGTATGACAAATAAGGCCTCTTTGTGATGTTTTATTAACATTTTAGTTTTTAACACAACTATGGAGAACTGAGTGCTTTCTGGCCAGGCCAGGTAAGCTTTGATTAAAACAATCAGGTAATAAAGTGACCAAAACTTTCTACCTGTAAACAATGGCTAGAATAAGGAAGCCCAACACAGCTACTAAAGTTGACCAAAGCTATATATTATTTTAACTTTAGAAGGGTTAATTTTCCTTGTCAATTCATCCCCAGGGTTACAATTTGCTAGGGGGGATTTATTATGCCAGTCACAGTTAGTTGACATGAACCAATATGTATACTTCATGTGCAATATCCAGGTAGAGATTGACAGGGAAGTGTGTATAAAGTCGGCAGATTTGGAATTAAAGATTTTGGAAGTTAAGTGATAATTTTTACATTGGGGGACGAGTAGCTTTGAGCCATGACTTGTTTATTTTCTGGTTTCAGAATACTGTCATATCCCCTGGTCACCACTTAGGGCGGATGTAGCTGCATTTGAAAATGGAGTAAATGTACTTTAATCTTCAATTTTGTTGTTTTATTTATTGGTAATAAATACACAAATCATATAAATTGTACATGTTTTCCTCAGAAACAATTGTGACAAACACCTCTAACAACTTTGACTTGTCTTCACTTTTCTTTCCTTCTTTCTTTCTTTCTTTCTTTCAAACATTAACTTGGTGGGAGATATATTCCCGGAAATGAGTAAATGAGTAAAAGCACGTGACGTGATTCATATTTCAGTAATCCTGCAGCCTTCCAGACAGGCCTTCTGATTGGTTATCCTTGCTTTTCCGGTACCGGTTTACCGATGATGTTTTAACCAATCACGTGTCTGATTGATGGACAGTTTATTACTCACAAAATTAGCCAACAACACGAGAACCTAACACTTTTCCCCGTCATCCCCATTGTTTCTGCTCAAGAGCCAATGAGAACACCTCTCTGGAGAGCTACAGGCCTGCTCTCATATTTTGCTGTTGTTAGTGTTTTGACTGGATCAACAAACCATCTCTGAGTAAAAGACCAAGTAGCAGTAAAAGTGTTTTATTGAGGGGAAGACGGTGAATTATTTTAAAATGCCAAAAAAACAGTGATACCCGCGCAAGAGCAACGGCAAGAGCATCGACGGTCAAATCCAAAAAATATTACCACAAAAACTTTATGCTATTTTGTTGCTTGCGGGCGTGATCGTGGGAAAAGAAGCCGAAAAAACTATAATATAAGAACCGAAAAGTCCCTTAGCTGAGACGGCAAATTTAAGCTTACTCCTTTCCAATTTCCTTTGAAAAATCGTGCTTCCTTGATAAAAAAAAAAAACATGTTTCTTAAGTTGCTGCGTTTCGAATTTTTACCTTCATTGCCTGTGTATCATTTTTCTTGAAACGACAAGGCAAAGAAAAACCTTACAGGTTGATAAATGGTTCCACTTGGCTTCAAAGAAATCCCTCTTTGGCCGCCATTTTGGTTTGCAATCTCGTACCCAGAGTTTCTCACTCTTTTCCTTGGCCGCCATTTTGAATGATATATTATATATATCATGTGTGTATATATATATATATATAAAGAATATGGACTAGTTCAAACACATATATTTGCAACTCCGAGTTTCATGCTTCTCTCGAAGCAATCATCAGGCAACTGCCCAAAAATAACGGATACATTCAAGATATACAAATTTGAAAATTAGGAACAATACCTTCTAGCGTGACGTGTCAAGATACAATTGGTGATCAGCTTAAACAAATACGGTGTTCAATAGAAATTTTTTAGAATGTCTACAGGACGACGTCAGTTCATTTCTATTGTTGAGAGTTGACATTTCCGGTTTACAAATTATAAAGTACTTCTCCCATAAACACAAATTACATTTTTTGTTAATGTTTGAATACGATCTTGCTTGTTTCACAATTCGCCATTTAATTTCATAATTGACTTTTCTGTTCTTCAGGCTCCATATATATTTACTTAATTCAGTTGCGTTTTTGTAACGTTCATTCCTGAAAGAGCATGTGTGGTTTCTATAACGTTCTTTAAATTGAGTGTCGCAAAGGCAAATATATGTTGCTCTTGTGTCTGGTGATGTGACCTCGGCTTGATAGATAATATTTCTCACGTTACAATTTCCGCTCATGGGGCAACAGTTCTTGATTCGGCAATTACAGGCAGCTTCGGTTTCATCTGAGGGCTTTAAGGATTTATTAATTTCAACTTTGTTATGATTGGATATATATATATATATATATATATATATATATATATATATATATATATATATATATATATATATACACCCGTTTGCAAAAAAATGACATTTTAAAAAAACAGAAATATATATATATATATGCACCATTGTTCACGGAAAACATCATTGAATAATTTTACAGATTAAATTATGCAGTGCCTGAATATAAACAAATGAGCCACAGACAATTTATTAACTCGAGCCTTTGCTTCTTTTGAGGCATTGCGGATAGCAACGATCTTCGTTGGAGACTGTGAAGCAAAAAAGTAGTGGAAAATAGACGTCCTTGGATACAAATATCACAACAGTTTAAAAAGCATAGGACAAAGATGATATATTTGTTCTCATTTTCAGAACATATTGGGGGCTTATTGTAGCCCTTACCGCTTTATTGGCGATTTTTCATGTTTCTTTTTAACCAAGATTAAAGGATTTGTACATAACATTCAGGTTGTTGTACTGCCGCCTTGAATTTAAAAAATATATATATCAAAAGCCACCAATTTAGCGGCAAGTTCGTAGAACAGAGGAAATATTTTTTTACATAAAAGGTCGCTAAATTTGCCAACATTGATTCCCCCTTTTTTAATTGCAATCAAAGGATTTGTAAAATAACGGTAAGGGTCGTGAACGACCCCAAAAATAAGCGTACACTTAAGACGTTTGATGTAGATTACTGCCAAACCATGTATGGAGTCCGTCGACGAAATGATTAAGTTACTTATTGACACCTACTCTCAATAGGAGCTGAAAAAGAGAACGAATATATCATCTTTGTACTATGCTTTTTAAACTGTTGTGATATTTGTATCCAAGGACGTCTATTTTCCACTACTTTTTTGCTGCATAGTCTCCAACGAAGATCGTTGCTATCCGCAATGCCTCAAAAAAAGCATAGGCTCTAGTCAATAAATTGTCTGCGGCTCATTTGTTTATATTCAGGCATTGAATAATTTAATCTGTAAAATTATTCAATAATGTTTTCCGTGAACAATGGTGCAGATTAACAGACGCCTGCTGTAATGAACACTTGGCAAAGGGTATTGTAGTTACTGTGAAAAGGTATCTACCGCCTATCATCACATTTTTGATGCGAACACAATAGCTATATATATATATATATATATATATATATATATATATATATATATATATTTCTATTTTTTAAAAATGTCATTTTTTTGCAAACGGGTATATATATATATATATATATATATATATATATATATATATATATATATATATATATATACATGGTACGATGAGGATTTTTTTTTAAATATTTATGGTGAACTTTTCCCCGTTTGAGTTTGGTAAACGGATTATAATGGCTGTGTGCAGAAGCATCGAATCTTGAATTTTGTTTACAATACGTGTATTATCATTCCACACTGAAGTTTAGCCATAAAGAACAAATAAAGTCAACTGCTCGATTACTATTTGTCACTGTATTCAGTAGCCTGCGTAGCAAGCGTTCCCGTACGAAATAATTTTTCCGCATTCTGACCGCGCGAAAATTGGAGCGAGAGCAAAAAATCGGTGCAATACACCTGGGATACATTGAGTAGCTAGGTGCATAAAGGCCAATCTTGATTTTTGACATTTTTCACTCACAATAAATTATGTTTTATTATCCAAAAGCAAGATACCATAATTTCTGTTGCTCTTGTTGCTGGTTATCATTAGCTGATTTAAAAGAGATTCGGTTAGACGTAAGCATCCCACACCTTTGAAAATATATTTTGACATTTCCTTCTGTGAAAATACATGAACCCGTTATTACTTGAGCAAGAGAGTACATTCTTGGCTAAAAAAATACTTTGTGAGTGAAAACTGTCAAAATTCTACATAAACTCACTATGTGCTGAGCCAGGAGCTCAATGAAAAAAAAAAACAAAACAAAACAAACAAACAGAAAATAGCGTTAAATGAGAACCGGGCTTAAATTAAATGTTTTATAAACAAAAAAGTTAATCTTGCTTGTATATGGTACACTGTGTACGGATCTCTGCTTTATAGACACTGCTTAATACTGACAATAATATTGATTATTGCAGACAGTTTCCTCTGTCCCAGTTGAATTAAATCCAATGTTTCTTTCTTTAAAATTGCCATTCCAACAGTGTTGTTATAAAAGAGATCTAATAGCATTCATTACCTTTATCAGAAAGCATGACGGCTTGGCAGGTCATTAGTTATCTGACATGTTCACATTTCTTTATCCTTAGTTGTTTATGGTGTCAGATTCTCCATTAACAGGAAAGTCAATGAAAAGAGGTATTGCAAATACAGTACACACAAAGAAAGTTGCTGGGTAATAAACCAACATTGCTCACTACATCACACACACACTGAGTACTTGGAAGAGACCACCTTGGGAGATATTGCCTCACAGTTTCATTTTGGGTATATTTTAATGTTAAATACAAACATATATAAGACTAAAAGGAACAAATTTCAATGGAGTATGCTATCCTGATTGTACACAGAAATGTTTCATACCTAGCGCAATGCCACCTTTTCTAGTATCACTTTAAAAAGTTTTTGGAAAGGAAATAAAAAAAAATAATGCTTCAGTTTTGTTGACAATGAAACTATAACTTAGCGTCTTTGACTGCACATGGATTGGATTGTAACTTAAAAGAAAAAATGGTTCTTCCTTTGTGTATTGGAAAATCACTTAATTTCTATTACTTGTTCTCTGTTCAAGGAATCACTTTTATCCAAGAGCTTAAGGTAGTTAGTTAAACAATTAATAGTTTTGCCCATGAAAACAAAATCCCCTAGACATTACCCCTTGAAAATATAAAAAAAAATAGTACAAGATGCATCAAGGATGCAGTCCTGTTACGCCACAAAATGTAATTATTGACGCAAAATGTAATAGTAACCCAAAATGTAATAACTTTTGACGCAAAATGTAATAGTAACCCAAAATGTAATAACTTTTGACGCAAAATGTAATAAACTAGGTAACCCAAAATGTAGTAACTTTTGACGCAAAATGTAATAAACTAAAGTAACACAAAATGTAATAAATTTGACGCAAAATGTAATAACTTCAGTTTTACAAACGCCACCTATCAATCAAGTTGTACACGTCATCGATCACGTGACTAGATCGAAAATCGCTTATATCTCCGTTTCAATTATACAAGTCAACGTATTAACCAGAAACACTTGGCAACCATATTCAAGAGAGTAAGAAGCCCCTTCCAGCAAAGTATACGTTGGATATCGAGCGTTTGCCAAGCGATGAAGATAAACCTGGAATCTTCGAAGTAACGAACAGAAAGCTTTATCAAAATGGCTTTAAAAGGATTAAAAATGGCAATAAAATAACACCAAACACAATAAAAGTTCACATTGTCTCCTTCTATGCATAAGGTAAGGTCTGAGAAGTCGAAATCTCTGAGCTATCCTGGGAGAGGGGGTGAATCGGTCTACGGATCTGAGGATTGCAGATTCATAGCAAAATTTTAACGGATTTTGGGATCATGTCCTGCAAATGCAGCATATTTATCCATTTTTGGACCCCAGATTTTGATTTTTGTTAATTATAAAGTTCTGGTGGTGGATTTCAACCGTCTTTAGAAATTTGTTTTGTTTTGTTTTTATTTTCATGGCCGAAACGTTTTGCTAAAACACAATTTCATACAAGGCCACTGTAAAATAATTCGTGGTTTTGGATTTGTGAATTTTATTTTTGTGGATCAACGGATTCAAGTACAAATTTAGAAGGGATCTGTGGATTTGTGTACCCTTATTCATTTCCCTACTGAGAGCAATGATCAGAAATAGAGCCCACATTCGTGGCAGTTATTCTCGTTTGTCTGTGTTGCGAAATGACTCGAAAACAAGTGAAAGGTGTTTAAGTCAACAGGTAAACCCGTCTCGCGGTTAACATAGCCTGTGACGCAGTCTAGGTTAACAAACATGGATCAATAAACCGGCTGAAACACAATGGCTGGCTGGTTTTTCATAAAGTCGATTTACTGGAAGAAATAATTTTTTCTATATGCGATCCTCGTTCCTTTTTTTTACCACAAAATGTTGTGTTCTATAACAAAACGGAAATAGTAAATTTTTTTCGATCTAGTCACGTGACCGATGACGTGTACAGCTTGATTGACAGGAAGCGTTTTTCGTTTCCAAGTATAGATGTTCATATGTGTACTTAACCCATTGAGTTAGGACAAAACTGAAGTTATTACATTTTGCGTCACATTTATTACATTTTGCGTTACTTTAGTTTATTACATTTTGCGCCAAAAGTTATTACATTTTGGGTTACCTAGTTTATTACATTTTGCGTCAAAAGTTATTACATTTTGGGTTACTATTACATTTTGCGTCAAAAGCTATTACATTTTGGGTTACTATTACATTTTGCGTCAATTATTACATTTTGTGGCGTAACAGGTGTTCCACTGCATTGTGCTTTATTAAATTTTTAATCTGAAAATATTGCAGAATAAATAACAATGACCAACATCAATACAACAGTTAACATATGTCAATGAGCAACAATTCGATGTAACTTTAAAATAGAAAACTAAGAACACAGATAATAAATTGGATAACAACAAGAATATTTTCAGTTTCTGTAATCAGAAATACACAGTGTCATGCGAGTGTATTTGAAAAGGTGCTTTATTGACAGAAGGGTTCCCACCACATTAAATCAAAACTTGCTTTAAAATAGAAAACAAAAATCACTCGGTTCCTTTCGTTCCGTCGTTTCAACTTTGCTCTTTACGTCAGAGCATCCCCCTTGTCAACTTTCTTGCGTTTCAATCCGAAAAGTACTAGACAGAAATGGGCAAATAATTTGTTCTTAGCAAAACAGAGCAAACATGTCTACCCATTTAAAAATTAGAATATAATCTCACGAATATAGCTCACTTATAAAAAGCCGTCATTCCGAGGTGGTTTACCAAGAAACGCTAGTGAATGCACAACACAAATAAATGCTAAGTTACCTTCTCCATGCAGAACACCCGCGGAACTGTTACCTTCACCATGCGGACCAACCAGTAAACTAGTGGATGGTACCTGTGTTGGATCAAAAATCATACGTCAAATATACTACCATTTACAGTGATCTGAAGGTGGTAATGGGGGGAAGGCACATGGCGATACTACGGGTGGTCCCCGACTCTTTGTGACCAGTGTGTTAGAGCACAGTAGTAGTAGGTGATTAGATTTAAGCGCCGTAACGGCCTAGCAAGTGAATATCTAGTGCCTAGTCAATGTCGTCACAATATGCCTTCCTGCATGCTCATAAACGGAATGCATTTTCATGATGTCATTACCTATGCCTTTTGTGTTATTTGAAAACAATAGACCGGTCCAAACATGCCCACTTTATACCAAATCACTTCAAAACAAAACACAACTGACACAGATATCCTTTACAGACATAGAGCAAAACAACATGCCTTGACCAGGTCTCGAACCTGGGTTACTGCGGCCACAACGAAGTGTCTTTACCACTAGACCATCAAAGCTGTGGATAAGAGAGTTCCGAAACATTCAAGTTTGGAAGCAATAAAATTGCCCAGTATCAAAAGCGCTTTTTACTTTACTAAAATCCGAAACATTCTTATAACCGCTTCATCGCTAGACTTTATGTCGATTTTTAGTTTGCCAACTCCTCTTTAAAAGTTGCCAAAAAAGCATACGCAAAGGCCTAGTTCAAATCAAAGTTCAACTGTAAACACGTTATTAGACTAGAAATAAGTCCATGTAGAAGTGAAGCGATAACATTTCGGTCGGCCATGTTGAATATTCGCGCGGTTGAAGACTGGATCTGATACTGTTACGTCAGCGTATTAAAAAATATCCGGATTCGACCGTCCGCACGATGCCGTACTCGTAGCGTATTCAAAAATTTCCACTCTGGAGAGCGAATTTAGAAAGTTGCGGATTCGTGAGCCGAATTCGCCGGATACGTGTGGACGGAAGGCCAATCCACAACAAAAAAGTTGCGGATTCAAAAATATCCGGATACGTGTGGACGGGGCCTAAATTTCCATGGAAAATTAGTACCTCGCAAAAATCAGCAAAGCAGCCAATTCATGCGCGTGCTAAAACAATTAACCCACACTTTGTTTAAGTTCAAACTATATTTATTGATAACAAACAATTTTATAATTATACAGAAAATAAAAAAAAAGCTTAGATGGAAAGGAACAGACGGAGTTGACTTATTCTTTTTCATCGGGTTTATACAGAGTACTCTTTGATTCCCTTGGTTTTCTGTGTCTCACCGTGCTGCAATCATAGCAGCGAGCAAGCGTCTCTTTCACGTTTTAGCACGCGCATGAATTGGCTGCCGAGATGCTAATTTTCCATGGACATTTAGAGTTCAGTGTTCGCATTTTTAAAAGTTTGAACTTTGAAGCTACCGGTAAGGAAATTAAAACTTGAAGGTTATGGCTGGCAAACTGAAAATCTACATAGAGTCTAGCGATGAAGCGGTTATAAGAATGTTGCGGATTTTAGTAAAGTAAAAAGCGCTTTAGATACTGGGCAATTTTATTGCTTCTAAACTTGAATGTTTCGGAACCCTCTTATCCACAGCTTTGATGGTCTAGAGGTTAAGACACTGCAGCGCTGTGGCCACAGTAACCCAGGTACGAGTCCTGGTCAAGGCATGTTGTTTTGCTCTGTCTGTAAAGGATATCTGTGTCAGTTGTGTTTTGTTTTGAAGTGATTTGGTATAAAGCAGGCAAGTTTGGACCGGTCTATTGTTTCCAAATAACACAAAAGGAATAGGTAATGACGTCATGAAATGGCATTCCGTTTATTAGTATGTAGGAAGGCATATTGTGATGTCATTGACTAGGCACTTGCTATTCATTTGCTAGGCACTTGCTAGGCCGTAACGAGGCTTAAATCTAATCACCTACTACTACTGAGCACTATAACTATCTAGGGTAAACCATATTTATAAATTGTTTGCATCTTTGGAATGTGATAAGTCGGAGTACTGATTGCCTCTACCATCTCGCTGCATTCGCTTTAGGTAAAACACTTAATTATTCTGTCAATGCCTCTCTCCGCCCATTTCGTGTAACGACGAAATTTTGGGCAAACTAGACAAAACGAAAACACATAATTTGCGATGGCCTAGTAAAAAATATGTTCTATGCGTCTGTCTACAAACAAAAATTCAAATTTTGTTGATTTTGAGAGCTAAGAAGTAAAATCGTAAGTTGACGAAGAAACGCTGAGCTGGTTTGTGGGCCGAAAACTACACTATCATTTGACAGAAAGTGAAGTTAAGGAATATGACTCGGGCTCGGCATGTCTTCGGGAGATTTAAGAAAACCACGTAAGAACATGTACACTTAGTCCAAGTGTATATCTCTGCTTAGCACTGGATTATTATAACAAGGGCTGAGATGTGCTGTGTATGAACGTCAAGTATCTCTTTAGATCTTGAACGAATAGTCATCGAAAACCAGATTCCACATCCGCACGTGGATCGGGTGGATTACAAGATTGGTTAAACCTCAAATAAAAAAGTGGATTTTTGGACGTGAATTTAGATTTGCTGGAAGTCAAGGCTTCAAAAAGCTTCACTTTGGGTGGACTACGGAAGGGGCAAAAACACGAAAAAAAGCGACAAAACTTCAAGAGTTTGTATGGGAGATAAGCAACTACAACTATGGGGCAAATTATATGGAACAAATAAGCAATACGCGCCGTGAATATCCAGTACTCACTTGTAATTCCGTATAGTTAGGCCAGCCTTGGAAAAGAATGGGATCACTGAGAATATGAGCAGTTAGTGAAGCTGCCATTAAACTCGCGAACTTTCTCCAAGAATCTGTCCCAGATTTTCTACCATCTGCGAAGTCCGAGACGCCTTTAATAACAATCCAACCAATTTTCAGTTCACCACCTGCTGCATACAGACCTAAATATGAAGCGAGAGTGTTTTGTTTGCAACATACATGTAGTACAGACGTGCTATATTACTTTAATATTAAAATTAACGTATAAATAGTATTTAATGCAGGTGTCCGCTAAAAAACAAATCGGCTAACAACGCATTTGGATATAGACACATTTTACACTTCGCCGAGTCATTAACATAATTTCGTTTCGCTTTACAATCTACCTCCTGGTCAAGGTTGCTAAGAAATAAACTTTTGTCACACTCTTACCTTCACCTTCCATTTCTATAGCAATGGCTTCTGGGAATCGCTTGATGAGGGCCTCACGCCATTCACTGTTATCAATCACCAGTGGGCCGCTCAGAAACGCGCCACGATGTGTCTCCACTTTTCGTTCTTTTGGATCTTTCAAGGGTGCCTTCCAACCCTCATCAACATTTCGTATCATCTTTATAAACTCGGGGTTCAATCGAACTTTATCGCTGCGATCTTCAATAACATTCTCCTTGACTTTGGAAGGAGCATATGTTATTAACTTCTCTGAAATTACCACGTCTCCAAGGTTGACTTTTTTGGAGTTTAGGCCACCACAGAAACCCACGTAAAACACAGCTTTGGGCCTTAAGACTCTGACAGCGGTCATTACAGTAACTGTAGAACCACCTGGACCCCCTGACCCCATATCGCTCTTCATGACAGCGATTTTCAGCTTCGGTTCACTTTCACCCATATTTCCGAGATACACGTCGCCAAGGTCTTGACAAAAAGTCCTACGGAAATTCTGATTTAGATACGAAAGACAGCATAAAAATTCACAATCTTTCACCGTCATTAACAAAATGTCGATTGGGAGTTGGTGATGATCCAAAAGTTCCCTCGTTTTTGGAAGTTCCTCCTTCTCAATCAGAGTAACAGTGTGTTCTGGTGGGTTACTGTCAGCTCCTAGTGAAAGCAGCAAACGTACAATAATGAAAAAATGATGAGCTTTGTAAATGAATATAAAAATACATGAAATGATCAATTGATCAATGCATATTTCAATACATAGAGTAAACTAACTTTCCTTTATGAGGTTGGATTAAAAGGTCTCATGGAAATGCCTAACTGATCTGCAGATTTCGAATAGTAATAACAACTTGGTTTCCAGGGTCCGTCTTCCTCCCGTCACTCCACAGGGAGGCCACAACAGGAATTCTCGACGACAAAAATATAAGGATCTGTATGTGATTTTATTGCGAGTTTGATAAAATATATAAATAATAAATGACGTCTGTCTGTTGTTCCTTGGTGGCTTTATGGCTTCTAAATGACATTGTACCGAGTTTTGGTTTTTCAGGTTTGACTTAATGTGAAAGGTTAAACAAAAAAACTCGCTAAACTGCTGTTTGGAAGTTATTAAGCTGCCATGAAACAACAGATAACATCATTTAATGATGTATGAACACAACTTTTATGGTTGCTTATTTGAAATTTTGATATTTTATCGAATTCACGATAAAATCCCATACAAATCCTTCTATTGTTGTACTTGAGGACTCCCGTTGTGAGACTGGGCTCCCTGTGTCCCCTCTCGCTCCAGGAAGCAATAAGAACCCGATGTCGGAAACTGTATAATTAGTATATCGATTTTCATTGTTGATTTTACCATGATCTTTTAAAACTTATTGTAGGGCAAAAATAGATAATAATTGCGAAATATTATACCTTTGTTATTGTTCCATTATGATATATCCTTCAAGCTAGTCATCTTTGGTTTTACAAGGTGTGCCGATAAGATAAAAACATGTGCTATTAGCTTTGTTAGAAAAAACTTTGATGGCAGTTTGTTCTATCGAGAGCGTGAATTCGGACTAGCATTCTTGAGTAAAATCTATAACGTGAAAACTGTGATAGTGTGGGTCTGCTGTAATACTGAATAATACTGTTTATTACACGACTAAGTCAGTCAGAGCGCCAATAACTAAAATCCACCAATCAGAATGCTTGATTGCCGGTCCAATATTCTCTAAGTATTGGACTGGGCATTGTCCCGAATGATCCCACGCGATCCTCCTGCCGGCAGAAGTCGTGCAAAAAAATATCTTATTAACCAAGCTTGCTCGGGACCGTACTAGGAGAATATTGGCGCTCGGTCCGTACTGTCAAGACCTCGGGCCGATATTCTCCCAGTACGGCCCTCGCGCTTGGCCAATAAGAAATATGTACTGAATTCTCACATTAGCCGCACCTCCGACGGGGCTGTAAAACTGCGACAAAATGGACGAAATGGAAGCGAAGCCAGAAACTCACAACAAGACAGCTTCGATTGTGGACAAGAGAAACGTAGACAATATCATTCGCCATAAAGAAGCTTTGAAGAAAACAGACGCCGCCGCCAAATCAGCCAGCAAAAGCCACGTGAAAAATGCCAAAATTGTTTATTTACATGTAAAAATACGACGGCACCTATGAGAAGTAGCTCTAGTTTTGAAACAAATTGGAAGCTGAAATCGATTTATCCGATCTGCCAGCGATCACGAAATTTGCTCACCTAAAGGAATTGTTACGAATTGATGTCTGCGAATGCCCCGGGATATATCTTGGATCGATTAAAGCTAAGCTAAGCTAGCACATACACATACAAACGCATACACGCCGTATAGAAACCATCGTCGGTGTTGTTACCAAACGAAACGAAGTCAATAAAGTCCAAGTGAGTGACACAAAAGAAAGGCTCACCTTTCCAATGATAGTAGTATGATTTCACATAACGAAACATTTGATGCTAATTTGAACGATAATATGCAAATTGCCGTAATTGACGTACAGCACTAATCCATGCAATCGTGAACTTTATCCTAAAACTACATGTTAAGAGTAGTTCTCTGAGAAAGTGGTGCAAAGTTGGAAATGAAAAATTTTAACCCCCCTTCATTTTTTGTGTGGAGGTAGGTTACCTGGGGGGTTGAACAACCGATGTATCGTTGCCGTGGTAACCGCGATTGATCATGCCAGCCTCAGGCCCATGTTTTGATCAAAAATTTCACTCTCAAGTAGGACATTTTTTTGGAGTCTCGTTCTCGGGTGCGTGGAAACTAATTCAAATGAAATTCCATCAGAGAATAGAGCCATCCTACTAGTTTATAAAAGTTGTTGTTAACATATTTTGTTTTATATTAAGAAGGAGAAAATGGTCGCTCTACAATGTTACATGTCAGCCATTTTGACAAACAACAAAATCAACGACAACTATTTTCGCAATTTCTCTCAAAGTGCTCTTTTCCCAGAGACCAAATTAGCAGCAGAGCTTACAAACATGTTGAAGTTTCTAAATATCATAAAATCATTTTGGGGAAAACTATTCTATGGCCATGGGAGTTGAACACATTCGAGGCAAATTTGACAAAACTACAAAATTGGCCATTTTGAAGCTTAATTATTCAGCGAATTATTTCGCCCAAAAAGACTTTAGAGAGACCGATTAAGCGCCAAAAGTATTTAATACTATCTTGTCTGCTAACTATGTTTGATAAATGAGGTTTCGGCCACTAAATTTATTGAATTTTAAATTGATAAAAGTCTACCTTGTAAGGTTTGGTAATTTCTACAGCGCGCTTTTATCGCGCAAGTCCCTCGGTCGGTCGCTCCGTTTTCTTGGCCAAATCTAGCACAGACTCTAGCAGACAGGTCACAACCGTTTCCCCCATCGAACATCCACTTCAGAGACAGACGATGGATCGTTAGTCCGCATATAATCTGATATAGAATGGAAGAAGAATTCACTCTGTCAAAATACAGTCGCGCTTTTCGTGGTTTCTGCCATCCATGGAATAAAATTAATCAGTTCAATCCATCCAGAGAGTAAAATAAATGCATCACCAACACTGCACTAAGCAAATACTTGTCAGTAACCAGAATAAAATAATCGGCTTTAATCGACTCGTGGATCGACTTTAGTTGAGAGCCGACCAGGAAGTTGTTGTCGAGTAAATGTGCAGACCGGAAATACAAAGAGCAATTAAAAAAATGAAGGGGGGTTACTCTTAAGTTGTGTTTCGTAAAACCAGTTTATTTAAAACCGTTTAGCAATATATCCCACAGTCAAAGGGACGAGCGAAACTAATGTAAATTTTTGTTGTTTATGGCCTTAAAATGCTTCTACATAATACGTTGTAGTCTATGTGGCAGAAAGTTATGACTGATATGACATATTCTCGTACTGAAGAGAGAGTCAGAAGGCCAATTTGCTTTTCACTCTCTTTGTCAATGCCGGATACACTGTTTTTAAAGCTGAATGGTGCTGCAGTAGTGACCAACTTCATTTCCCCATACAATATTATATTTTGTCATCATAATGTTGGGAATAGAAATTCCACAACATGGTGAACAAATAAATGAACAAATAAACAATGGCCATAGACCACTTTCATAATGGCGGCCGAATTATTAATTCTTTTATATGTATGTTAATTAGCCTCACTGGCCTCGGTAACATGTGCAAAATTCAAAAGAATTTTTACTCTAAAATGAGGCCAGTGAGGCTAATTAACATACATATAAAAGAATAAATAAATCGGCCGCCAATAAATAAAGTGGTCTATGATTAATTAAAGTCACGGGCAATCAAATTTTCAACGGCGTATTTAACAGTTGGATCATTATCATATTATTTGATTCATTAGCATTAAATTGTTCGTTATGTGAAATCATGCTTGTAACAACAGTTGACCGTGCAGAACGATTGTCTGTTGAAAGCTCCAAATACCTAGAGATGATCAGCAAGTACTGGCATCGGAGAGGAGTATACGTGGAGGATACCGATACCAAGAGCCAGCTTCCTGTTTATATCATCCTAGGAGCAAGTGACTATGCCAAAATAAAGACGCGCAAATCCCAACGAATTGGCGCCGTGGGTGAACCTGTTGCGGAATATACTCACTTTGGATGGACCATCCTGTCGCCAGGAACCGAGACAGACCTGGACAACATGTTCAACTCAAGGACCGGAAGGAATTGTGGAAGAAGCTGAGATGACAGCGACAGAGCTGTAATTCTACATCTTTTACAAAGCCGTTGTACGAGAGAGCGCAAAATCCACTAATATGCGGATAGTGTATGACGCGGCACCCTCTCTAAATGTCTTGATGTTGGACCAAGAATCAACTATGGAAAGTGCTCTTGCAGGAAAGGTTTCACGCTGTTGCTCTCGCTGGCGACATTCGCAAGGCGTTGCTACAAGTGCGCATTCGCAAGCAAGACCGAGATGCACTACGCTTCCACTGGTTAGATGCTAAAGATCCTCAGGGAGTTCGTACTTACAGGTTCACTCGAGTTCTCTTTGGCCTGGGACCTTCACCGTTTCTGCTAGGTGGTGTGATCCAACACCATCTGAATACCAGCCGAGCTGACCATCCTGAGTGTGTGGGAGAGATCGAACGCGAGCTTTACGTAGACGACCTGACTGGCGGAGCGACTACTATACTGAAGAAATGGAACAGAAGGAAGCCACAACAACTGAGATATTATAGCAAGCTACCTTTCATCTACACAAGTGGCATTCGAACGTGAAAGAACTAGAACTGGCTGAAGAAACTGAAAGCCAAAATGACTTCAGCTATGCCAAGCAGCAATTGGGCGTCAAATCTAGGGAATGTGGGTTCCTTGGATTGAAGTGGGACAAGCTAACTGACGAGATTGGTGTCGCCTTTTCAGTGGGCGTTGTACAACCGACTAATAGAGGCATTCTGGGAAAAGTGGCAAAGATCTATGACCTCCTGGGACGAGTCAAACTACAAGGATAACTGTTATATCGCGATGCCTGTGACGAGAAACGCGCCTGGGACGCACCGATATCCGCGGGGCAAGTTCAGCAATGGCAAAAGTGGGAGGAATCTCTACCTCAACAAGTTCAAGATCACTAACGTGTGCCCAAGAGCCTATTGATAACATCGAACTTCACGCGTTCGGAGACGCTAGCGAAAAGGGCGAAGCCGCTGCCGTATACGCTGTCTTCAAACAGCCAACTATGGTAAATTAGGGCCTTGTCACAGCCAAAGCAAGACTGGCGAAACAGGGGCTGACTATATACCTCGTCTTGACTTAGTCTCTGGCCACATGGCTGTGAATCTACTAAGCAATGTACAAGACGCACTGCAAGGGTTTCCGGTAACCTCTACACATTAGGGACTTTAAGCAAATCACAACGGAAGGCGCTCAGACTACGGCTACCGTGACTAAGAGGACTGGAGAGAGTACGTCCGCCATGTTTTGAAGGCGGGCCCTGTTGAGCGCGCTCAACCCAGTCTGGCTCCGCATCGCAGATCGCTCCAGACAAGGGTGCGTTTCAGCGACCTTATCACGTCCTAACATAAAATTTATTAACATAACGTTAACATAAAATTTATTGGAGCCGATTACTTTATATTTACGTTAGAACATGAGTCTGAGCCAAAGAAACCCTATTATATGGCAGGACCCGGATGTTCGAACGCCGATTAACTATTAACCTAGGATTAAAAGTAACCGAAGATTTAATTTGTTTGTTGAAAAGGTTTTCAAAAACTTATTTTAAGCTACACGTAAAGACAAAGTCGAAACTATTGAAGGCAAAAATACTCTGGTGAGCTCTGGAAAAATCTCCATTGATTAATTATTTTACTGAAATCAAAATTAACGAATTAGAATAACGTTTGGCTTCAACAACCCATCCCAGGAGAGAAACTTAATGCTGATATAAAGGGAAAAATATCTAAATACCGAGCCTAGAGATAATCACCCAACCCCCCCCCCCCCCCCCCAAGAACTATTATGCACGTCTTTTTTATTTTTACAATTTGACACATTTATTTTCAAAACATTTACAACAATAACCTTAACTACAATTACAACATAACACTACTAGCTACTACTCAAGGTACTGACAAAACACTTACAAAACACTTTTGCGATGCTACATAATTACATACAGTATTTAATGTAATTATAATATAGAGGGTAAAATTACTCTGAATGCTGATTGGCTGACGAAGAGGGCATTTTTTCTTAATTGAGGGCAAAATTACTCGCTCCTGATTGGTCGAGCATCAAAATTTCTCACTCGTGATTGGTTGAGCGCGTCATTCTCGTTGCATTCAGTTGGCTTGGCGGGATTTTGAAAAAAAATTTACAAACGGAGCGCTCGCATGTTTCGCCGGAGATTTTGTTTTTAAAAAGGAATGAAATCGGAAGATACCTAAGAAAGGAATTCTACAGGAGAATTACAGCATTTTACGCCAAACAGGAAGCGATTATGTGTGTCAAATCTTGGATTAACTAGGCGCCTGCAGCCAGTTTGCGAAGTTGAAGACCTCGAAGAAATTCGTTCATGGCGACAATGAAAAAATGTGGATTTCTGCGGACCTAAAGAGAAGAACTTTGACAGATTTTGCTGAAAGGGGAAATATACGTTTAACAGGAGAAAGATTAACGGCTAAAAGAAGTGAAAGAAAGCAATTAAATCGCCAAACGTGCAAGCAAGTTTGAACTCCGTATTCTATGAGTTTCTTTTCTGCTGTAGGTGGAGGTGATTTTTCCAGTGATAAAAGCTTTTTATACAAAGCTTTACATGTCAGTGGGTCGCTAATGGACACAGGAGAAGCAGCATGCGGTATTTCGTTAGAATTAAGTAGACTTTTCCAGGAAGAAGGGATAGCTGAAATCATGCTGTTATACTGCAGAAAATTTAGCTTTGTATTAATTTTTTCGCAAAAAGAATTAAAAGATAAAAAGCAGTTCTTTTCAGTATCAAACAAGTCTGAAATATGAATGATTCCAGCCTGATGCCAACGTGGAAAGTATATGGATGTCTTGTTAACAAGTAAGAACCGATTGTTCCAGATTATTTGGTCAAGCACTTTAGCTTTAGTTTGTGGACAGGTCGCTGTGATTTTCTGCCAATAATTGATGACGTCTTTATAAAAACTGGGGAGTTGTTTGCTTAAGTTAAGAAAGTTACAGTCATAGTTACACTGAAATAAAAACGCGCCACCTACGTTCGCAATTAGAGAGATTGTTATATATCTGGATGGTGCGTCAAGGTCTAAGGTTAGGCGTTTTACCCAGTTTAATTTTAACGCCTTGTCAAAAATGACGAAGTCTTTCATTTCTAAGCCACCTTCCTTTTTGGATTTAATCAAAGTTGACTTTTTGACTTTGGGAGGTTTATGACTCCATACGAAGTCAAAAACCACTGTTTACTTCTTCAGCGAAAGAAGGTGGCGTTTTCATAGAACTACAGACAAAAATAACTTTTGAGAGTGCCAAAGTTTTGACAATATTTATTCTTCCATAGACCGAGAGCAGCAGTTTAAAGTTTTCTGTAACTTTGCAAATTTATTAAAGAAGTTTCTCTGTCCCGATAATTTGTCGTCATACGAGAAATGCGTAACCAAAGCATATACCGGTGCATTACGTATTTGAATATTTAGAATTCCATCTTTGCTATGTCTCAATGAACCAAGCCATAGCATTTCAGACTTCGCTACATTTATTTTTAGCCATGCAAAAGATTGTTAACTGATTCAACATTGGCGAGGATAGTTGTAGTATCATCCGCGTATTGTGACAATTTGACTACTTTATTTTCTTTTATTTTTATGCCTGCTATATCATTGGGTTTTTTTATGCTTTGAGCTAACACTTCCATAGCTATAATAAAAAGCAGGCCAGAGAGGGGGCCGCCCTGGCGTACCCCTCGTTCTAAGAAGAAGTGATTTGATGCATAGACATTATTTAAAATGCTGCTGGTTAAACTTAAAAGATTGTAGGCATATTTGCAGAAAATCCCATTCGATAGAATCGAAGGCTTTCTCAAAATCTAGAAAAAATGGCGATTCCAGGCAAGTCTTTTTGTTTTGTAAAATCCATTACAATGTGCATATTTAATTAGTCTTATACTTTCGCCAATGTATCTCCCTTTTACATAACCAGATTGACTAGAAGAAATAATTTTTGACAATACTTTCTCTAATCGAAGAGCGATAGCTTTAGTTAAAATTTAATAATCTACATTTAAGGGAGAGACCAGTCTCCAATTTTTTAAGAGTTCTAAATTTTTGTTATTTTTTGGAATTAAACAAATTACTCCTTGCCGCTGAGAGATAGACAGAATGCCGTTAAGAAACGCATAATTAAAACTCTCGACCATGTAGTTACTTATCAGTAGCGATAAAACTCTGCGGTAAAGCCATCTGAGTCTGGACTTTTGTCGTTGGCCATTACTTTTAAAGCGTTATAGCATTCCTCGCTTGTTATTGCACCTTCACAGATTGCAGCTTCTTCTTGTGATAATGTATTTTCGATGTTATCAAAGAAATTGCTGAATTCTGGAAGTTGTGGATTCATAGTTTTAGAGGTGTATATTTCTTTAAAGAAAAGCTCTTCTTCTTGAAGAATTTGTTTTGGATCCGTTATTCTCTCATCTTCGTGGATCGTTATAGAAGTTTCATGTTTTCTTCTATAATTAGTTTTTCTAAACTATAAAAATATTTACTATTTTTCTCGCCGTACTCATACCACCTTGCTTTACCACGCACGATCGTTCCTTGTGTTTTACTGGCTTCTATTCTAGACAGTTTTGTTTTTAATCTAACCATTTCTCTTTCGTCGCTGTAGTTTTAATTCGCTTGTAGTTTATTTTGGATGTTTATTAATTTGGTTTGCAGAGCTGTTTCTTCATCGTGCATTATCTTTGCTTTTTGTTTCGAGTAGTTAATCGTGAAGGCCCTTATTTCCATTTTGATCATTTCCCAGAAAAGCCTCTTATCAGTTACTTCGCGATGTTTGTTTTCGAATTCAGGAATTGAGAAAGTTATCAGATTAACGTAGTTAACATCTGATAATAACGAGTTGTTAAACTTCCAGAATCCTGGTCCACGCGTCGGGTTATCTTCGTCAAAAGTAATATTAAGCATAACAGCAGAATGGTCGGAATGTGTATTTGGAAGTATGTTGCACCCTTGGATGAGTTTACACAAACTTTTCGATACTAGGAGGTAGTCTAGTCGGCTTTGAACTTTTTTGGAGGCGTTGCTCCAAGTGAATCCAAATGAATTTGGGTTCTTAAAACGCCATGAGTCAATTAAATTGTTTGCTTTAATAGGCCATTTGCACGATGACGTTATTTGACTACAACTACCAGAATCCTTCAGTTTTTTGTTTTTTAGTGCAAATTAGGGCTATTGTTATTTAAACCGCACTGGGATTACAAAATTTAAATAAGAAAGGAAAAACGAAATGAACTCTGGTAGTTGTAGTCAAATGACGTCATCGTGCAAATGGCTTATTAGCACAAAGTGCCCGCGCTAACTTTCAACAGTCATAACTTGCTTGCTTAAATTGCGTTCACAACTGCGAGGATCATACTTCATTCGATTTCATTTCCGCAGTTCATATATGATTTATTTCACATATATCATTTCACACTCACTCCTTTCACGGGAACATATGAACCTACAATTGAGCTGCTCTCAACGTCAGTGGCTTCTTAGCTCAGTTGGTAGAGCATCGCACCGGTATCGCGACGTCACGGGTTCGAACCCCGTTGAAGTCCTGAATTTTTTCAGGCTTCTTTTCGCAATTGCTTAAATTGCGTTCACAACTGCGAGGATCATACTTCATTTGAAGTCATAACTTCCTTAATATGTATTCAAACGCCATCAAACTTTGTGACTTTTCCTAAAATTTATCTGGCAACCATTTCATATGACGATTTTTTGATCACGTGACTTGATGTTTCCATGGCAACACGATTTTGACAGCCATGTTTTTTGAAATTTGCATATTTGTACCTTTGAATGAAGAAAAACAATGTTTATTGGTATAACTTTTGTTTTTTTTTACGTTATTTAGCGTTTATTTATTGGTTTTCATTAATTTTGGGTGAATTTGGACGGTTTTTAACAGGTTTTAAAAAAATTAGAAATCCAAGATGGCGGATCCAAGATGGCGGCCGCATAACTAATTACCTAATAACTACGTCATAGGACGTCATCGTTCCATTCTACGGACCGCAAAGGAGACAGTTTTGGACGTACTATGTACCCTCTAGGTTTCATTGTCATAGCCTTAATGTTCTTGAAATTACGAAGGGGGGGGGACCAATGTGCCCCCCCCCCCCCCCCCCCAGGCTCAGAAACTCAAACAAAGCCCAGGCTGAATAAGGGTTAAGCAATCTTACCACTGCATTCCGTCTCCCACTTAATTGTTTGAGGTATAGAATACGTTTCTTGAATAAAAAAAGATGTCAACTTGTTGACGATGAAGCCACCGAAAGACCTGTCTTCTCTATCGCGAACTGTTTAGCCCTCCAATATTCAAATATAGTATTATAATATTTGGAATATAGTATTAAATACGTAATAAATAAATAATTCTATTATTAATAAAAAAAAATTAAGAGCAAAAAACGAAAAAGGAGAATTCGCTCGGATAGATGAAATTTCCTTTGATATTGTTTTGCGACTTGCATAACACAAAATTCATATGATTTTACATAGTGAAAAAAAAATTGATTTGAAAAGCATGGAACAAAGAGTACAAATACAATACGGTTCAATGTGACTATCAACTGAAGAACTTACCTATATATCGTTTGTTCGGCAGTTACGTAGACCGGTGGATGCAGAACACGGTGTTGGCCACCGAAAAAAGTCGTGAATAATGTTAATACATTAAATGTTCAGTATACTATTAATAGTCCATTAAACGGCCATACAATGGAAACGCTTCTGTTTCGAGGCCGCGGTATCCACGATAAGTTTTTCTACTTTAAAGTGCGCGACACGCTTGTCTCGTTTGGCGGCTTTTAACACAGGGTACAGCTTCTTCCTGATTTCTTCCACTTCTTTGGAAAATCATCTGAAATTCCAAAATTGCAGCCTTTCTCGAGATTTTTAATGAAGGATTTGATGAACTCTTTGTTTTAAAAGTCCGATAACTTGGCGATAATAGGACGCGGTTTGAAACTCTGGGTGTCGGAAGATGTTTGTTGCGACAATATTCTATGCACTCTATCAAAATGAATTCTCCTCTACGTCTTCTCGAGGAATCTTTAAGTGCTTACGTAAAAAAATTCACAACAATTCTTCTGTATCCTCGTTCGACTATTGTGTGCGTTCTGTTATTCCGAAAAATTTCAAATTGCCTCTGCGGCTGTGGAATTCTAGTTTTATGTGGCGACGCTGTTATTCTGCGAGACCATGTTGTAGGTGTTGGAGGGACGTTTCGGTGGTTTCTTGTTGTTTAATAATCTTACCATGTAATTTTCTTACCTGTTGTATTTCCGTTTGGGAGCTCTCAAGGCTTTTTTGCATGCTTTTTTGTTCATCTTCAAGTGACTTGACCCTATTCAGCCTGTTGGGGGGGGGGGGGGGGCACAAGGTGGGGGGGGCACAAGGTGCCCGCGCTAACTTTCAACATTCATAACTTCTTTAATATGTATTCAATTGCCATCAAACTTTGTGACTTTTATTAAAATTTATCTGGCAACAATTTCATGACAATGTTTTGATCACGTGACTTGATGTTTCCATGGCAACAAGATTTTGACAGCCATGTTTTTTGAAAATTGCATATCTGTACCTTTGACGGAAGAAAAACAATGTTTATTGGTATAACTTTGATATTTTTACGGCATTTGGTTTCGATTAATTTTGAGTCAATTTGGGCAGTTTTTAAGAGGTTTTAAAAAATTCAGAAATCCAAGATGGCGGATCTAAGATGGCGGCCGTATAAAGGATACAGTTTTAGACGTACTATGTACCCTCGGGGTTTCATTACCATAGCCTTAATGTTCGTGAAGTTAGGCGGGGGTACAATGTGCCCCCCCCCCCCCCCCCCCCCCCCCCCCAGGCTCAGGAACTCAAGAGATAAGTTAACTACTTGTCATACAAACTAATAGCTTATGGCATAAATTGACCTGGTTGTTTCGAATATTCTTATTTGTAGCACATTTTCAATTACACTCGCATGACACTGCGTATTTCTGAATACAGGAACTGATAATATTCTTGTTGCAATCCAATTCATTATCTGTGTTCTTAGTTTTCTGTATTAAAGTTAGATCAAATTGTTGCTCATTGACACATGTTAACTGTTGTATTGATAATGTTGGTCAATGTTATTTATTCTGCAATATGTTCAGATTAAGAATTTAATAAAACACAGTGCAGCGGGGTAATGTTACGGGGATTTTGCTTCGTTGTGCAACACTGTACTAAGTATTTAACTAAGTGCCTTTGGCTCTTCAATAAAAGGCTTTTAAGAGTACCAAGAGAAAAATATCAAGTGATTCCTTCAACAGAGAACAAGTAATAGGATTTAAGTGATTTTTCCAAGGCACAAAGAAATAACCATTTTTTTTATTTGAAGTTGCAATCCAGTCCCATCCAGGCCATCCACAGTCAAAGAGGCATAGTTATGGTTTCATTGTTAACAAAACTGAAGCAATATTTTTGGATATCCTTAACAAATATTTTTTTTTTGGCTTTTCAAAGTGATACTAGAGAAAAGGTGACGTTGTCGTAGGCATGAAACATTTCTGGGTATAATCAGGATAGCATACTCCATTTAAATTTGTTCCTTTTAGTCATATATGTTTTGATTTAACATTGAAATATACCCAAAATGAAACTGTGAGGCAATATCTCCCAAGGTGGCCTCCATCCAAGCACTCAGAGTGAGTGTGATCTAGTGAGCAATGTTGGATATTACCCAGCCACTTTTGTGTGTATATATGTGTGTGTTTGCAACGCCCCCTTTCATTGACTTTTCTATTAATGGAGAATCTGACCCAGCAAACAACTAAGGATAAAGAATGTGAACATGTCAGATAACTTCAGACCTGCTAAGCCATCATGCTTTCTTATAAAGGAACAGTTGAATGCTATTAGATTTCTTTTATATGAACACTGTTGGAAGGGTAATATAAAAGAAAAAAACATATTGGATTTAATTCTGCAGGGACAGAGGAAACTGTCTGCAATAATGAGTTGTCAGTATTAAGCAGTATCTATAAAGCAGAGCTCCATACACAATGTATATAAGCAAGATTAACTTTTTTGTTTACAAATCATTTAAGCCTAGTTCTCATTTACTGCCATTTTCTGTTATTTGTTTTTTTCATTGAGCTCCTGGCTCAGCACATAAAGGGACTGTAGAGTATTGACATTTTTTCACTCACAAAGTACTTATATATTTTTAGCTAAGAAAGTACTCTCTTGCTAAATAACAGGTTCAAGATAAAAGAAAATGGAGCCAATCAGGCCGAAAGATCCTGGATTTTCACAGAAGAAAAGGACTAAATACATTTCAGGTCAAAATATACTGATTTTCAAAGGTGTGGGATGTTTATGTCTAACTGAATCTCTTTTAAATCAGCTAATGGTACTTTGTTTTTGATAATAAAATACAATTTATTGCCAGTGAAAAATGTCAAAATTCAAAATTATGCACCTAGCAACTCAATATATCTCGGGTATATATCAGGTTAGGTACAAGTACCATTAGATAAATGATCAAGATGTTTATTTGCAAACCGATGTGCTTTGAGGAGGCATTCCTGGTATGTACTGGGAATATTCTGCTTGTGATGCCCTCAATGGGACTCCATTGATGGGATTTACAATAATTCAAGATGACAGCTACTTGAGCTGTACACTGAATGTCTGCAGTGTTATCAACAACAACATCGTTCATTTTTCTACAACACCTATATATTCTTTACGTTTTGCACTGTAGAAACTCAAGGAACCGAATCCAGTGAGAAATAGTAATCGAGTAGCTGGCTTTATTTCTTAATTCTTTATGGCTTTACTTCAGTGTGGAATGATAATACACGTAAGCTTATATTTGTAAACAAAAGTCAAGATTCGAAGCTTCTGCAAACAGCACAAAATTGTCCTTATCGTACCATGTATAAACGTCCACTTCCTAAGTAAATATTCCTTAAAAATTGACGGTCTTCTTCGGCTTCTTGAGCCATTCTTGCCCCCCAATACGGCAGCTTATTCTCTGAAGCCCTACATCACCATACCCTCATAAAACGATATAGATCCTGAGAATTCATCGAGTTCTTCTCCCAAATTGTCCTTCACAACGCTTTCTGACGACCTGTAAAGTAAATTTTACGGCGAAGACGTCTCCAGATCTTTTTCATTTGGTGACTTTTTTCGCTGTTGTCCAAGAAATGGCCACGATCTTCGTTGTGAATATGACGTCACGTGACAACTCACGTAAGGCCGCTTTCTAGAATAACCACGGGCTTGACTTTTTAAACTGAGTAATGGCGGCCTGTTTTTCGGGGGTTTTCGGCGGTTTTCAGCTATTTCTAAGCTTATATCGTTCTAAATTATAACGATTTATGTAATTATGAACTCCTTGGATAAACTGAAGTAAAAAAAAGTCTAAAGAAAGACACAAATTTTCGTCATCGTACCATTTTAATAGTATCTAACAAAAATGCAACTAACAAACATGTGATAAATGCAACAAAAATGCACCCATGAATCGACAAAGAATGCAGGTTAAACTCCAATATACTCCTGTTAGTTAAACATTAACTTTCAGGAGATAATAAAAATGTTGGACAGCCATATTTGCATTCGGGATATTGTTGTTAGGGACAGGGGAATTGTTTGGATCATTCATCTATTGTTTGGTGAGCCAACAAAACAACTTGTTCTAAGAACTGCGTGGCGGTCCTCACAGTTATGCAATTCCATGCTATTAAATACCGCTCGCTTTGATACCGAATAAGAATGCGAATTTTCTTTGACTTGTGCAATCTCAGTCTTATTGAATATAAGAAACTGACAGACTATTTCAAGAAAAGTGAACTGCCTGGGTGCCCATTTAGCGCTCGTGAATGACACATTACCTTGGATACTGGCCATCTTGTTCCTTAAGGTGAAATGAAGTTGTTCAAGCCTTTAATATATTCTTGTGTATCCTTTGAACAGTGACGGCGATGCTCGTCTTATCGATAACCCTTGGTGTGTAAATTCTGCGAAACAAGGTTAAACAACAATAGTACGTAAATTTCTTAAATGTCTTGTCTAACAGCATGTCACCAATTTTCATCATTCCTTCTTAATATAATATTTGTATTTGCTTTTTTTTTCTTGCAAAGAAAATAAGGGTCAAAAAAACATTTTATTAATTTTACTTTCCACCATTTTCACCTTTTATTTATTAGATTTGAAGCTCCAAAAACGTTCAAATCACGTTTACCGCTAATTTTACCGATTTTTCCTATCCAAAATACATCCAGCTCATACAAAGCCTTTGAGCTGACAGCAAACTTTGTCTGAGTCACGTAGGGGGTCTATCTATTTTTAGTAATTGTGCGCAGCGCTATTCCCCAAAAAGAAGCTTGTTCACAGGCTGGTCTCAATGCTGTATATTAATCAATTTAGATGCAGTTAAAAGACGAGTGTGGGCCTGTTTTTAGTTAAGTGACGTCATCATGGCGACCTCTGTAATACGAACACCTCTCTATTAAACAAGTGTTTCGCTGTACTGACGATATGTTTTTGCGTTTAAACTTGAATAAACATGTCAGGAAATATTTATTATCTTAAGCGCGCTCGTTTGTTTGTTCATGGCCACGTTTTCGGTGGAAAAGCGATTGAAACAACTTTGCAGCGAAACAAGATACCAGCGGAAACATAATGGCGCTCCATTTCCACAAATTACGTTGGCCATTCGAAGTGTGCTGCCGAATGTTATAAATTCTGCGAGGAGATGATAATAAATACGCCTTTGAATCAACTAGATTTTATTTCACGGAAATACGAGAACCCCGCTACATCTCAAACTCGAATAACTCGAACAACCCGCTAAACTCGAACGAACGAAATATAATTTTCCCTGGAAGGTTTTCTCAGTCAATTGCCATTCGGTTGTCTTTCGAACAAATTATTGTTGTTCCAGTTTCGCTTAAAAAATATAACAACGCACCCCAGTTACATTAAGACTGACCTTTTTAATCGACACTTTTTTACTTTATTTTAGTGAAGATTGAATGTGATGACAATATCACGATTGCTGCTCCCTGAAAAGCGAAATCCGCTACACTTGTATCGAACTCTAACTTCATGAACGCTATAAAATTCTCATTTACAGCACCAAGAACACGAAAATTTTGGTTTATGAATCATTTCGGTTGCAAACAAACCTATTTTTGTTGAATTACACGAATAAAATCAGTGCCGCCTGAAAATATTAAAATATCGATCGCAAAAAACCTAATGCGGGTAAAGTCTCGTTTTATGATTACAAACATTTGCCCATTTTGGATAAAACTTTGTTAAGAAACGCTTTAGAATTAAAAAAATATGCATTGTTAATAAATGAAAGTCGTACGTACGTTTCCCGCGCCAATCAACTTACGATACGATGCGCAAAACAAGACTTCATACAGTATGTACATACACAACAGTTTCGAATACACCAGAACTGTAAGCAATTGTACGGTAATGCAGTGCACTCGCGAGAAACGAGACGTGTCCTGCGAGACGGTGGTAACTTACGTTTGAGCGGTACTGTATGTTGAATGTGATCATTATCCTTGAATATGATCAAATTAGGGTTCTTGAATTTTACACCATTTGGCCTTCCATTCTGACTAGTACATTGCAAAACAGAGAAGGCAATTCCAATACAAAATAGAATCCAAATATTGCCCTGTTAATTTGGGGTCAAAATCACCTATAACTCATACAATTTTTCGTGGCAGTCTGTTTACGCAAAACGATTGCCATCGATCACAACTCAGCCTGTGAGATGCCTGAACTATGAGCTTTTCATGTTGCCCGATATTTCACTAGGCTAAAGAATTGTCCTATCTTATAGTAAAAGAAAATTAATAATATCATATGACCGTAATCTTAAAGAATCTACTCTCGCGGCTTTAATTGCTGATCAAATGCAAATCATCAGATTGTGACCTAATATTTTGTCGGGACTTTTCCCTCAAGACAGCCTTCATCAGCCAATTGAGATAGTAATGGGGAACAAAGAATTTACCGTCGACACAAAGTGTTTAAGGTGGATCCCAACAGTTTCCAGAAGTTTTCAAGACTTTGAATTTGATGGGTCATTAATTATAACCACTCTTTATCAGTTGATACTACAATCATGATATCAAACGAATGCCCAATGATTGGTGAACACGTTCTTATTATTTTTGTTACACAATATGTTACTATAGCAACAGTATAACGCGCTGAAAACACCCTTAATTTTAGTTTTAAGTGTTAATAACTCAAAAATGACTAGCTGAACCCCATTTTTTTATTGTCGAATTTTGATCAGTAGGATAAGATGCAACTTTTGGTAAAGTTTAAAGTGTAATTAACAAAACAAAAGCTTTTTTTCGCCTGGCCAACAACACTTTTAAAATAAACATACATTTCTTCTGAAAACTTATCAATTCATACTCAACAGAAAAGGCAATTTAAATCCAAAAGAGCGGTCAAGTACACGCAGTGGCGGATCCAGGGGAGGGTCCAGGGGGAGGGTCCGGGGGGTCCGGACCCCCCCCCCCCATCACACCTGTGTCTCCCATGTGGTTTATAAAAATAATATAATAAAATTGTTTTATACGTAGTTGTTTCACTTCCACCAATTGACTGATTGTCAAGTTTTTGACTTAACAAACGCTTTACGACTCTCCCCCCCCCCCCCCCCCCGCCGTTTCAGAAATTCCAGGTTCCGCCCCTGAAACGTAACGCTCCATTGTGATCATAAACAGCTAACGTTCACGCACTGGTTTTCGTGGAAGTTTTTGCAAATGATTTAGATGTTTCCTCGGGAAAAAAATTACTTTAAATTTTCTGTTTCTGGACATTACCAAAGTAAAAAAACTCTATCATAACAATAAAAATACTATATACAATATCATTAACATTTGAAACATAAAATTTCCCTGATTAACCTAAAAGACAGAATTGAGATGAGAGTCGTATCGTTTCGAACTTTTCTCTTTAATAAAACTGCCGATCATCCGGGTGAGAAAGTAATGGGAAAGATTGACCTTCCAAACGTCGTCAGACATGTCAGACAACGGCAGTACAACAAAATGTTATGTGGAAGTTTCATATGGGTGATCAATATACGGATTACATTTCTAAATCACGTACTTATCATCAGAACTTAGTCCGAATATTTTCCATTAAGCATTTGGTATCGCTATGGGCACTCCTTTTGCCGTCACTGTAGCAAATGCTTTTATCTATCATCACGAGAAAGACATTGTGAAGTATTACTCCCAATATTTCTAATAACCCTATTAGACCAATACTTAGCACTTTACAAACGTTTTATTGATGATATTTTTACTATCTGGTGTGGGCCCAGAGATATTCTTATCGAATTACAGCCAAATTCGTTGTATCGCGATGCGCAAAATGCAAACTTCGAAAAATTTTCTGCTTTTTCTGCGTTTTCTGTTCCGTCAATCATCTCAGTGGGAGGCGGGGTTATGCATTTGCTTGGGCAGTTTTAATTAAAGACTGAACATGAGATCGATTTATGAAAAATTAAACGAGCTAAATGCTAGAAATACCTGGAAACTGTAAAATACCTGTAATCGGCGTGATTAAAAGACCAAAACGGAATTATGATCAAATTTCTGCGCCCGAGTCGAAAGAGTGTACCGTACGTAAGACAAACTTATAGCCGAAAATTCTGTCAATGATTTCATCTTCAAAATCATCTTCAAGATGATTTCTTTCAAATATTTAGTTCATATTCAATCACATCGCATCTTGTTTTTGTATATTTTCATTTATTTTCCGTCGTTACTACATTCGTTTTCTGCATACATACTGTCAGTTTAAATTTGCATATTATTACCGTTGATGCATGATCGGTCGACCGTAACTGTAAACAACAGGAAAAGCTCAAACTTCTCGGCTCGCCAGCGGAGTCGATTTTGCCAGCATATAAATGAAATATTCCATGGAAGTTGAAGAAGGTTTTTCCCATCTCTAGTCGTCGAAATTTTTTAGATGCAAACTTTTGAAGGCGATAAAACGTCCAACGCCGGCGGAGCTCACTAATTTAATATGCCCGATGCAAATCAGATTTACAAGCGAAGACACAAATTCTAAGGTAAAAATCGACGGATAAAATTAACTTTCTGAATTCCTCTCCTGTATCCATCTTCTTCGATTAAGCATCCTTTCTCTTTCTCATCAGCTCTTCGAATAAAATTTATCGCCATTGAACTCTCCGAATCAAACTTGCGGGAATCTCTCATCGCGCTAAAAACTCGCTCCGTGTTAACCCCGCCTCCCACTGAGATGATTGACGGAACAGAAAACGCAGAAAAAGCAGAAAAGTTTTCGAAGTTTGCATTTTGCGCATCGCGATACAACGAATTTGGCTGTAAGCTAACTTATTGCATTACAGGCGATAGTAACATTTGGTTTTGGATCTATTTTTCTGTAGAGATTTTTATTCGGGCAAACTGCAATTTTTCACCTTTCAAAAGCCGCTTACAAGTATCTGTATATACCCTGCGAGTCGTTTCACCCTTCTAGCAATAAGAAAGCCTTTATTAAAGGGGAGCTTATGAGATATGCTACAAACAGTCTTCCTACAAATATTTCTCTATAAGACAAGGGATAAGTTCTGGAAGCGGCTACGAGTTAGAGGGTAATCCATTCAGTTTTTCACTTCGTTGTTTCGCGCAATACGATACGCAGAACGATGTGGCTTTATCAGAAATCGGCTAGGTAGAACTATTGTCTTTAAAACAACATTTAACTGCAGTCTCGCTCGCATAAAGAATGTTATCAACCAGATAGTGCCAGACTTAGATTGTACTGTATGTTACAAGAAAACTGTAACATTAGGTAATCTATGTAAGTAAGCATTTGGGGGGGGGGGGGGAGGGGGCTACGGATTTTTTTTTTTTGGGAGGGGGGGGGGGGGGGGGAGGAAGAGGTAACCGTGCCCCACAAAAAAAAAACTCTCTCCCGCCTTGCGTAAATATTTCACAGCTTCAGCTACAGGAGAATAAACAAGTTTTGCAACTACAGTTTGCAGAGTGCTGCTCACTGGTTTAGTGTTTAAAAAAATTGTCGTTAAAAATTGTCTTTAAAAAATTGTTTTTTTTTTTTTTAAATGCCTTCATTAATACACTAGAATGCAATCAGAAAGACAAAAACCGCAAATGCAAAGTGTTTTAAGATTTTCAAACATCATCATGCATGTCAGACAAAGTAAATCAAACAAACTGCTGTAAGCAAGTTCCAGGTAATAAATCAACATAAAATTTGTAAATACATCCCGTGAGACAGATCCAACAAACTCTCCCGTGCAAGACCTTCGAGTTAATCGATTCATCAAAAAGTTAATTTTACCTCTTGAAACACTTACTAGTTAAAGTATTGTGGTGAATAATGCATTTGTAGCTATAATAACTTCTATAAAAACCGACCGCTTTAAAGGAAACGGCTAACGGAAACAGAAGAATTTCGAGCCAAATGATGACTTTGGAACATTTTAGTTACTTAGGCCTGGTTAAAACGTCGAACTTCATTCACATGGGTCGAATCTAATGCAAATGACCAATAACAACAGATTTTGCTTATTTGCATTAGATTCGGCTCATGTGAAATTCGACGTTTGAACCGAGCCTAACCAAAAGCAAAAGCGAAACGAACAACATCAAAGACACGTTGTGTGCAGTTAATCACGCTCTTAAGAGATCTTAAGAAGTTACATCGCTTTGGAAGAAAAAACAAAAATAGAAATGACAAAGAAACAAAAACGTCACGAGAGCAAAATTGCAAAATAGAACATTAAGCTGAATTTGTTTTATAAATAAAAACATAATTGCTTAACTTGCATGGCCTGTGTTACGAGACGAAAGTTGCATGCTTGATGGATTTATTATAAAGCGTGAGATTAAAGGTTCCAGTATTATTCTGTTCATAATAGTTCAAGGAATATTTCATAATCATTTACGAGTCTTCAACACACGTTCTGAAGAGGACAAGGCAAAGTATCAAGACCTATGATTTCATAAAGTTGAAAAGCAGACATAAATTCATTAGCATAAAGAACATTTCTTAATTCCCTCTTCAACTTTAACGTTATATTTCTTCCAAAAACTTACCAAGTACTTGACTAATACATTGCAAAACAGAGAGGTTGTTCCAATCCAAAATAGCAGCCAAATATTGCGGTTATTAAATTGGGATCAAAATCAGCTACAATTCACGCATATTTTCGTGATACTATCACATGTCTTTTTCATGTTGTCCGAGATTTCGCTGGGCTGAAGTACTATTACTTTATTTTAGTGAAAGAACATTAATTATGCAATATAACCGAACTGCACTACCTTATAGTGAAACAACATTAATATTCTTTCGAGTATTAATATTCTTTCGTGCAATAGCCAATAAGAATTCAGATCCGAAGAAGACCGAACCAAAACAACTCAAACGAACAAGCGATGATGCGGGAACGTAAAAAAAAAAAAACATTTGTTTCAAGAATGCTTCAGGGCCTTTACCTTCAACGATCTTTCAAGTCAAGTTTTCCGTTTGCAACTTTGAAATTCTACGCTAGACTAAATTTGTAACTTCAAAAAGGGAACATCCGCTCACGCGATTTTGTTATGAAGAATTTCATGTCACTGCTCAGTCAATCAGATCGACAGATGGTCGACAATAAAACTGAATAAAGTAAGTCCTACAGCCAATATAACGATGTCTTTGCTTATTTCCACATGAAATTTATATCATGGGGCTTTTGTTTATATTTTTACGGCCGTTTATAAAAGTGACAATTGAGCGTGCTGACAGATGCGGGTCACCGCAGCGACTACAAATTGTCGCTCAAAATATAAAGTGTTTTTTCCCTGAACAAAATCCCTTAACGAAATACAAACCTTACCTCAGTGTACCCAGGCTAAGTCTCAGTGGTGGATAATTGTTACGTACAAACCTATTCCAACTCAGCACGAGCGAAATAACAAGTTCAGGGCATTTCCCGAGAATCCGATTCTGCTAATTCTACTAATTTGGTAATAGCTATTGAAATCATTAAGTTCGCAGTTTTCAGAGGGCTTGTAAATTTTATTTTTTGTGGTGACAGGTAGCATTTGTAACTTCCCAACATGAAAGATATATGATCCATTCAAACGTCTGTGAAACCTGGCGAAGTTGTGTTTGTGGATCGCAAACAGGCATTTTGTAAAAACGTCCTAGCTTGCTACAACAGCATGGTTCTCAATGAAAGATGAAAACAGTTGCTTTTTATTTGACGCAGGATTGCGAAACACCGAGTGTTATGAATCAGCTCTAATTCAACAACAACAACAACAACAACAACAACAACAATTTATTGAGGTATTTCCATATCTATACATGGCATTACCTAAGCTACATATATTAGTTCTAATTAAATTTACTTATGAAATAATATTTTGTATCTATAATTCATGATATCGAAAATAAAAGCAGCAACTGATCTACAAATAAAGGGATCAATGCTGTTAAAAAGGAACAAAATTTTTGAGTTGATATCGAAGTCTTTGAAAAAGCTGTATTTTTCAATGACTTCGTCAAAAAATTTTGAGCGAAACTTATTATACAATGCGCAAGAGAATAAAACATGAGATTCATTTTCAACTTCATTAGATTGGCACAAAGAACAAATTCTTAAATTTTCGGGAGTTTTGGGAACGGTGTGTCGCCCTGTTTCAATGCGAAGTCGATGATTCCCCAAGCGAAATTTATTAATAGCAGTTCTGTGTAGAGGATTTTTTATAGCATCTAAGGATTCAGCTTTTTTGGTGTCTGTTTTAAAAGTGTTGTAAAAAATAAGTTTTCTATTAGTGTTTAGAAGTAAGAGTTGGTGATTAATTAAGGCTTTGCGCATATTTTGAACGACGTGAGAAATAAACGCTTTACTACTGTTTTCATTTAAAATCATGGAACTTGAATTATATTTATTGCATAAAATTTTAATTTTCTGTAATATTCCCGGCTGGTTTTTATCAGCCATATCTTTGGAAATGTGTAAACATTGTTTTGCAATATTATTATCTGGCAATTTTTGTAAATGGATCCAAAATTTAAAAATAGAAGAGTCTATCATCAATTTCAAAGATAATCTACCTAGTTCATTTCTAGCTGCAACATTTGGACATTGTTTATTTACACCTAGAGATTGTTTACAAAGGAAAATATGTGTTTTTTCAATTACATCTTTTTCCCAAGTGTTAAAATCGTCTTTATCGTAAATCCCCCATACCTCCGATCCGTAAAGGAGAATGGGTAGAAAAAGTGTATTAAAAAGTTTATTTGTGATATCAAGTGGTACTTTTGAGAAATCTAAATAACGACGGGTAGCAAAGAAGGATCGTCTTACCTTATCTTTCGAATTTAATTTACATACTTTAAAGTTTCCGTTAGTAGAAAAGTTGATTCCAAGATAAGTGTAATTGCTGACAATTTCTATTTTGTGTTTATTAATCTGAAAACAGTGTTTTTCAAGAATTGATTTCCTATATTTCTTCTGAAAGATCATAACTTTTGTTTTCTTTGGATTCACAGATAACAACCAACTATCACAATATTCTGAGAGAATGGAAAGTGCCTTTTCTAGGCCTTTGGCTGAGTGAGAAATTAACACTAAGTCATCCGCATAAAGTAAACAGTTTAGGTATGATCCGTTTGGTAAAACTATAGGATCTGTGTCTTCTCGGTCAAGTAGAAAAGGGATTTCATTTAGGTATAAATTAAACAGCCTGGGAGAGAGGATACAACTTTGCCTAACACGTTTGCAATAATCAAAGAATTCTGTTCTTTGATCAGAAATTTTTATTGAACATTTGGTTTTAGAGTAAAGATTTTTAATTAGGTCATAAAATTTACCCCCAATGTTGTATTGGAGAAGTTTGTAAAGTGGTTGTATACTCCACCGAGATCGCGCGGCGGTTTCGCTTTACTATACAGAAAAAATAGCCAAACATACTGAACATTAATACACAATTACCTCAGGATAGTTTTGAATTATTACACAAATGATACTTTTAGGAGAAATAAATATTTGCAATTATGTCCTTCTGGCCGTGGGAAATACATTCTCACAGCTGCACTATTAAATTGATACGTCGCCCGGCCGAACGTTTACCGCTGGTTTACTACAGCAGGTAAGCCGATGCCGATTTGCCAAAATCTGACCTTGAACATTTTGCATTTCGGTGTTATTTTCAATGCCAAAAACACCAAAGTTCAGCTGGAAAAGCGTCCAAAAGTGGTATTCGTGAAACAGCAATTTTGCCCTCGCAACATGTTGCCTTGATTTTGTTCTTGCGGTTGGCTGGAACTATCTTCGCCTTCTGATTGGGTTATCGGCACGAAAGAATGCGAATTAATTAAAAGTGGTCACACTTTTGGGCGCCACACTGTAAATCTACTCTCGCGACTTTTAATGGGAGACAGAAATTACTGATCAAATACAAATCATCAGACTGCGACTTATTGTTTTGTCGGGACTTTCCCCTCAAGACTGCATGCATCGGCCGGTTGAGAAAGTTATGGGGAACAAAGAAACAGCTGACACAAAGTGTTTTAACCCTATTCGGCCTGGGCTTTTTTTGAGTTTCTGAGCCTGGGGGGGGGCACATTGTGCCCCCCCTTCGTAACTTCAAGAACATTAAGGCTATGACAATGAAACCTAGAGGGTACATAGTACGTCCAAAACTGTCTCCTTTGCGGTCCGCATAATGGAACGATGACGTCATATGACGTAGTTATTAGGTAATTAGTTATGCGGCCGCCATCTTGGATCCGCCATCTTGGATTTCTGAATTTTTTCAAAACCTCTTAAAAACCGTCCAAATTCACCCAAAATTAATCAAAACCAATAAATAAATGCTAAATGACGTAAAAATATAAAAGTTACACCAATAAACATTGTTTTTCTTCATTCAAAGGTATAAATATGCAATTTTCAAAAAACATGGCTGTCAAGATCTTGTTGCCATGGAAACATCAAGTCACGTGATCAAAAAATTGTCATATGAAATTGTTGCCAGATAAATTTTAGGAAAAGTCACGAAGTTTGATGGCGTTTGCATACATATTAAGGAAGTTATGAATGTCGAAAGTTAGCGCGGGCACTTTGTGTCCCCCCCCCCCCCCAGGCCGAATAGGGTTAAGTTTTGCAAACCTCCTAAAACTTTTCAGACAAAGCCAATACAACAAACTGTTGTGTGCGTGTGCAAGTTCTAGACAATCCAAATACAGATTAACTAATCACGCGATTCATCGAAACGCTTTTACTCCAAAGCTAACTATCTGATGTGTTGAAAATTGCGTTTGTACACGTACCTGCACTTCTGTCAAGCGACAGTGAAATTTGCTGCGGCTGCACAGGGTAAAGTCGTTTTCTTCACAGATTTATAAGTAGGCGAGTACGTGCTTGAGGGCCACTGATTGTTGCGAAATAACTGAAACGACACCGCCTCTTAATGCGGAAATTCTTATGCAATCACATCATCTGTTACCTGCATCACTTCAACCACGCAACATGCACGTGAACTCGGGAATTTCCGGTATTTGACAGATTATTGTTATCTCACGATATATGCTGTTAATTTGGGATCAAAATCAGCTATAATTCACGCATATTTTAGTGATACCGTCGCATGTGTTTTCCATGTTGCCCGAGATTTCGCCAGGCTAAAGTACTATAACATCAGAGATGACTAAATACGCACTGTTGTTTTTGACTACGAACACACTGTTGGATTTTTACGCTTTGGGTCAATACAAAAGACACCGCACCCGGTAGTCACTGATAACATAAGTCTGTAGTGACAATCAGATAACAAGCGGTAGGTTGGAAAAGCAGAAAAAAAGGTATAATATGGAATTCGGAATACGGAATTCCGAATTCGGAATAACATAATGTTGTAAAATATAATTTTATAATTTTCAGCGACAATAATAACAACCACCCTAAATATGAAACCGAGGTTGTTGCTTACAAGAGTTTACACTGCAAGGGAGGTATAACAAGAAGCTGTACACAGCTCGAACTCCTGGCGTCTTTAACCCATTGCAGTATTGATTCCCGAGTGTTTTGAGTTCTTTTACGAAAAAAAAAAAACATAACGTGACGAACGCGGGTAAGGTCTATTCGTTTAAGCGATTCTCATTTTTTTATTATTATTAATATTATTATTCATTTATTTTTTTGTCTTATCGTGTGTGTTTTAATTTTGTACGACCTTTAATAACCCGTTAGTGGTCATATTGGGTTTCGTTGTAGTTTTTTATCCTGTGTTACAATACAGAAATACAGGTAAGCCAAATAAAAACAAACACTTTTTAATTACGTGTGGTTACAGTTTTTTTCTGGTCAGGAGTCCCCATTAGTATTTCGTACAGTGTTGTTTGATTAAAGTCATGCCATTCTATAAATAAACATATTTTACAGCTTCCCTATGATAATCATAACAACAAACACAAGTAGCGCAATCCTACATTTGACTGTTTTTGTAATTTACAGACTGACACTTCGCCTGTCAGCCTCTCGGCGAAAAGAATGAACAGAAAATGCATCTGAATTCGCAGCGCAAATCAGCCATAAGTAACGGAATATTGATTCTCCAAACCTCTAACTTAGCTCCCATGCCATCTCGTTGGAAATTAGGAGACCACCCTCTGATATTACGAGATTTCAGACAATACTCTGTCAAGTGATAATACTGGTTTTGAGATCGCCCTATCCGCCAGCACTTTGCCCCATCGCCAAAAACAACTACTCCCTTCTGAATAAGCTGCGCGTAAAAAAAAACACGCATAAGGCGACGTTCCAATTTTTAAGTACAAAATCACGCAACAGTTTAAACAGCGCCCTCTTAGAACAAAATGGAAAAGTGCTGTTTTAATGAAGTGATAAACAGAGAACTCTATCTTAAAACAGACACGCTGGCCGGGTAAACCAACACTTAGCCTTGTCCACCTTTGTGAAGTTATAATCAGGCAATATAAATGATAGAAACAGAACCTACCTTCTCCAAAAACAACTTCTGCGTAAGTTCTCCTTTTTTTTGTTACGTAGCTTGGCATTGATTCCATTTTCGAATTAGAGAGCTTTAGAACGCGAAACAACTCCTAGCTCCAGAGAAATGTCTGGTTGAATTACCTAACCGAAGAACTCTAAATTTCGTAACCTGTCTAGATTTTAAATCGAGGTTTGTTTGTTTGTTCAGATACAAAAATACAAAATAGAATCCAAATATTGCCCTATTAATTTGGGGACAAAATCACCCATAACTCGTACAATTTTTCGTGGCAGGCTGTTTTCGCAAATCGATTGCCCTCGATCAAAACTCAGGCTGTGAGCTGCCTGAACTATGAGTTTTTCATGTTGCCCGATATTTCACTAGGCTAAAGAATTGTACTATCTTATAGTGAAAGAAAATTAATAATACAATATGACCGTAATCTTAAAGAATCTACTCTCGCGGCTTTAATTACTGATCAAATGCAAATCATCAGACTGTGACCTATCGTTTTGTCGGGACTTTTCACTCAAGACTGCATGCATCAGCCAATTGAGAAAGTAAAGGGGAACAAAGAATTTACCGTCGACACAGTGTTTAAAGGTTTGCAAACCTTCTAAAACTTTTCAGACAAAGCCAATACAATAAACTATTGTGTACAAGTTCTAGACAATCAAGATACTGATTAAGTTTCCAATCACGCGATTCTTCAAAACGTTTTTTTACACCATACCTAACTTACGTGTTGAAATTGTGTTTCTACACGCACCTGCACTTCTGTCAAACAACGCTAAACTTTGCTGCTGCTACGAGGGTGAAATATTTTCCTTCACTGATTTATAACCAAGCGAGAAAGTGCTAGAAAGAACGACTCCTTGTTGGCGAAATAACTGAAATGTACACCGCCTCTCTAGGGCCGCCTCTTAATGCCGAAATTCTTATGCAATCATACCATCTGTCATCTGTCATCACTTCAAACACGCGCGAGAATGGTGCACGAGTTCCACGATAATGCTTAAGTTCTACAATTTTAATTATTTTCAGATCTCAATATCTCCATCGTCGAGGTAGAACAGAATTTACGTCTTGTACATCTCGCAACCCTTGGCGTGCTGTATCCTTTGTTTTCGTATGGGAAAGAGAGAAACCGCACATGCAAAGTGTTCAGTAGCCTGTTCCAGGCGTTCAGATAGTGGGAAAAGCGCGAATACTTGGGGAAGGCGCGAAAAAAAGTGAGCGAAAAAAATTCGGGGAGACGAGGGAACGCCTGTAAACAAACTCAAGAAAAGGTCCTTCCGCCCAGTTTTAGACCGCCAACTCAGTTGTCAATCATATGTCAATTACAACCGGATAAGATTTCTCTGCATTAGATTTCCCGGAAAATATGATCTCGGTCTGCGTTTCGATGTCCGATCGTTGTCACGTTTTTCTGCAAATGAATAGCGCTTTGCACTATTACTAAAAATAGATAGACCCCCTACGTGACTTAGACAAAGTTTGCTATCTGCTCAAAGGCTTTGTATGAGCGTGATGTCTTTTGGATATGAAAAATCGGTGAAATCAGCGGTAAACGTGATTTGAACGTTTTGGGGGCTTCAAATATAATAAATACAAGGCAATGTTACATTAGGGAGTGAAAAACTGATTCAAGAAATGTAGATTTTGGCTTAAAATTCAACAAGGCTACATGATGAAATCCGATCATCGGACTTCCAATCTGTTAGCCCTCGTGTGATAAGAAAACATGTCACGACTTGTGACCACTTGTGACCAAAATTTAGGCAGAGAGAAAAGTAAATTTTTGTATTTTTCTTGTATGACTAAGACGCGTGCATTGCTTGCTTGGAAAAAGATGCGTAAATAAGTTCCAAATTATCCAGAATCAGTGTTTATGATACAAATACTGTACCGTTTATCGACCCGCGTTCATACAAGCAAAGCTGAACAAAAGGTCCTGAAGATGACAACGCGAATTTTTTTTTGCGCAAAAATCCTGTCTTTGAGTCTATATTCTAAGGGATACTGATTATATACTGTAAAATTTGGAGAGAATATAGGCTGCAATTGGCTAAATTAGAAAGCTGCTTACTCTCGAGTATTAGGCCAACATAAACTTTTCTATTGCTTCCCGCGGTCGCATTAAACAGCATTAAACTAAAAGTATCCTTTCAGTGGAGCCGCAATGGACAGATTATCTTTTCTTTTCAGGTCTTTTCACCATCATTGAAACCTGCCTATTTTGCCATGGACTACTTTATCGCTTGTTTCTATATGCTTCGTTTCTATGTTCTAACTGCTCAGCTGTATATGCTGCAAACTGAATCGAACCTCAAGGGTGAAATCTTTCAGACAATAATAATTTGCCGCTCCCTATCAATTTTTTGCACTTTCACCAAAATTTGAGACGTTCCAAGAATAGATTTTAGGTTTTCTATTCAACATTGACCCAGGTGTTCGATCTTCTTGCGAAAATATTGACAAAAGCCGCATCAAAGTCTTCGCCAACACCATTTCCCATACAAAATTCTTATGCAGATAACACATGGAGGAGTTTGTTTGTCTGAGTCACAACGGGGGCCAAAAGTATGTGACGTCATTAGTGCAAAGCGCTAAAAAAAAATCCTTCAACGTGTTGTAGGTTTTGCTAAAAAAATGTGAAGTTTTTATGAACCAAAGTTCCGGGTGTGTCCCTTTTTAGTGTTGGATATTTTTAGTGTTGGATATTCCGGAGCGGAGAGTCTGGTGTTGGCCGACATTGCTCGCTCATTAAGCCACAAACTGGATAAAAGTGAGCAGAAATCTGTTGTTAGCAAACCTACACAAGGTCGCCGATAGGACATACTCCCTCAGCGAATCGTGCACCGACGGCTGACAGCGCTGCGAAATCGCGACGTTCTATCGCTCTTGCAATCTCTGATGAGGATCAAAGTTCGCTTGGTGTGGCCCTTATAAACGACGCAATGGCGAAAAAGATGCGGGGCGATGAGGGAACAAGGTTATTTAAGCAATCTTTCTGTTCTTCGCGAAGAGATACGATATACGGGAAGTCTTTGAGTACGTTGTTTACAACGGTTTCGATCTCAGCGTGACTCGATGATAGCTGTCTTTCCTCCGCCATATCGCCTTTCTCATCAGCGCTCGAGTGTCAACAGAAAGTGTCATAATTGACCAATCAGAGGGTATAACGGAATCCGGTATACCAAAACAACCTTTTGTTAAGTTTGTTTACAGGCGTTCTCTCGCTTCCTCTCCCCAATCTCCCCGCTTTTTTTCACTCGCTTTTTTCTCACCTTCCCCAACTATTCGCGCTTTCCCCACTATCTGAACGCCTGGAACAGGCTAAGTGTTCAGTTAGGCTTGCGAACCTCATCAGACATGTCAGACAAAGGGCAGCACAATAAACTGTTGTGTGGAAGTTGTAGGTTATCAGCATAAGGATTAAGTTTATAAATAATGCACTAGTTTTCGTAGAATTCATTCTAATTTAATTCCAGGACTTCTCTCTTCAATCAAAACTGCATTTTTTGTCTTTCAAATTTTACCATGCCCGAAGTTTCGATTTGCTCTTTTATTTTTTCTACACTGAATACTTTACATATTGTAACCGTTACACTTAGTGATGTACGTCAATTAATATATCAAACACGAGGAAGAGTATTTTTGATCAGCATTTAAGTTATAAATTGTAACTTTTGTACACGATATATAAAGTTACAACATGGCACACTTTTGTCACACGCTGTACTATCAAACAACATCTTCAGCTGAAAACCGTAATTGTTTTGATCTTGTGTTGTGCTAAACGGATACTTAAATTGTAACATAAATACTTAATCTCTGTTGTCGTTTGAAACAGAAAAAAACATCCCGTGAGAAAATATATATATATATATATATATATATATATATATATATATATATATATATATAATTCTATGACAGTTCAGTAGAATGGATTTCAAAAGCGCTCAACTCTAATTCATTAGAGGAGCAAAGACAAATTTCATTGAATGCAGATCAGACTTCAGAAGATATTCATTCGTTTAATGCTACAGCACTGTTTGGTATGGTCAAAATTAAGATGACCACACTCATCAGGAAAAATCGTTGATATTACCTGATGAGTGTGGTCATCATTTGACCATACGAAACAGTGCTGTAGTAATAAAACGATGAACTACTTCTGAAGTCTTGAACCAATTTATTATAATTATATATACAATTATATATATACACATACATACACATATATACAGTAAAAACCCACGGATAAGAACCTAAAATTTAAGAACCTGTTAGGCTAAAATTTTCATTTCAAACCCCCTTTTCATAAGAACCTATTAAGCCTAAAATTTTTAATAGGTTCTTATTTCACAAAAATGAAGGCACAGATGAAAATACAGAAAAAAATTTTAGTCTAGGTTTAAGTCAGTAAGATTCAAAGAATGAACTAAAATGAAAACCATATCATGTCTGCGCCAATACTGGATTACACAATGCAATTGTATTAAGAATGCATCCAGTTCCATGTGTCTCCGGCTCATTTTCGAAGTCACAGTTATTATAGCACATTGAAACTTCCTTGCATCTATGTCATGCTTTAATGGCTTTCCATATCACATATGCCCTGTAGTAGGCCCCTATCAAATTAAGAACCTATTTAAGAACCTAAGTCGCCTAAAATCCCACTAAATACCATTTTTATAAGAACCTATTTAGGCTAAGTTGGAAAGATCTAGGTTCTTATACCTGGGTTTTTACTGTATATACATACACACACACACACGCACACACACACACATTAGTCGTTAATTATTTTCCGTTACATGAAGCTTTAACGTTGTATTACCTGTAAAACTATCATAACGCTCCTGAGGAAGGCCAAGACGGCCGAAACGTCGAGCTAATCGTTACTTTTCAATTTTTATTGTCACGCAGATTTTAAATGTTCCATTCTTCCGAAAAAAACGTTGTAATTTTATACTTTCCTTCTCATCCGTGTAACGTTGTAATCTTTGTATTCGGCAATTTTATCTGATGAGTGCTGTACAAGTTGTTCGGTACGAAACTTGTTAGTAATAAAATGCCAAGTCGAATCAGTTGATCAGACTGTCTTCTAATATATATATATATATATATATATATATATATATATATATATATATATATATTTAAGCAATAGAACACATTTTCTATGACTTTACCGGCGTAATAGAACCACGCGGGATGTTGGGAGAACACGAGAAAAGCTTGTAAACCACGAGCCGTAGGCGAGTGGTTTACAAGCTTTTCGAGTGTTCTCCCAACATCCCAAGTGGTTCTATTACGCTGGTAAAGTCATAGAAAATGTGTTCTATTGCTTTTATGAAATAACTATAAAAAGTGTTTGGAAAGAGAGAAATTTGTTGTAGTTTTGTGCCGATCAAGTAGCTTGTTCTCATAACATTCATCATATGACCGGGAAAACCAATCAGAGCCGCTGAAAGAATGAACTTTACACGATGCCACTGACAAAGCTGCACTGACAAATTTACGGGTTCAACGAAAGTGATGAAAAGTTTTAGCGCTTTGAAATTCGTCAGTTGGAATTTATCAGCTGAAAGAAGAAAATATATTCAATGATTCAAAAGTTCTTTGAATGGGAAATCCAGAAAATTGTGTCCGGAATCTGCCGCCGCAAACATGAATGCACGAGGAAAGTTTGAAAGCCTAAAATTTTTATGGCGTATGTTGGATTTAAAGATTGCCTTCTTGTCAAGAATTTTTCAATTGGAATAAAGGTTAGTTCCAGAAACTCAGCTTCTGAAAATGTTTTCGACTTTATCCACTTACTTTGAAGTGTACAATGAAGCCCGTACTTCTCTACAAAAGTATTCAATGAAAAAATCTCAAAAACAAAACACGATAAAAATTATCTTAAACAACAAAGCTATAAGCTTAAGCCTTGCTTTTTAATTCCACTGTGAAAATCCGTCTTATTTAGAAGTTATCTTAAGATTGGTAGGAACATTTATAAACTTCAGTTCAGTGAATTTCAATCGAAATTCCTCAGTTTGAAAGCCATTGTTTTCTCTTTGGGATCCATAATTTTTGAGCTTTCCACTAAAAGCTAAACCTTCAGTTCAATGAACTTCACAAAGTACATATCGAGGTTGTTTTGATTGTCATTGATCGCTGCATGTAATCCTTTCCAAGCCAATGTTAAACGAAAATATATTCCTGTTGTTGATATCAGTTTTAAAATATTAAAGCTTAGTGTTCTTTTGTCGTTAAGCCGTTTTTTGTTTGCGTGCGTGGGAATTTTTTTTATTTTGTAGGTTTGAGCAGCAACTTATCGTTTGCAAGAAACATATCTTCTCTTTTCATCTTCTAACAGACCACAATATGCAATAAGACACTAAACCGGCTCGAGTTGTGAAATTCTTTCTCCTCACGCTTGTGTTGATGCAGTGGAAAATTGAACTTTGTTTACTTTACAGTTTCGCTTGCGCGGTTTTCTATGAGTTTACCGGCACAATAGTTCATAGGTCTTTGGCCAATCAGAACGCGCGTAGTATCTCAGTTATTTTATATATATATATATATATATATATATATATATATATATATATATATATATATATATATATATATATATATATATAATAATAATAATAATTATTTGTGGTTGTCGTCACTTGGACAGAGAGTGCTCGATACAAATAGTAGAGCGGGAATATATTTTCACACGATGTGATGTTACAAAACAGTAACTCGAGTTTCACGCTCGGTGGCGATCATCAGACTGAATAAAAAGGTCGTTAAAAGGCGTTAAAAAGCAGTTCACGCGCGCGTATCAAATGACGTATACAAACATATCGTTAAGAATTTGAATTTAAAGTTCTAAGAGTCGGGGCAATCCCTAATCAGTTCGATCCTAATTAACTTTCAAGTGCTAAGTAATAGCTTGCGAGGACGGCTGGAACTTGATGTTTTCTGCATAAAACTTGTTTTCATGCCTGCATTTTGAAATAAGCTCTGATCTCTTGTTAAGTAAGGACTGCTCATCGGCGGTCAGGATGCATAACTTCTCCGCTAGACACAGACTACATTGAATAGCACTGCCTTTATACGCACTAGCGCGCTTCAAAACAGACCACTTGATCGAGAAGACAACCTTACTAGCCTTCAACTCCCAGATGTACTTTGAAAGAGTGGTTTTGGCTGAATGCTTCTCGAGATTGAATGAAAGGTTGTGGTTATTGAAGCGGGTCTTGAATGCCCTCTTAACGGCGCGTGTCTCACTTCCAACCTTGTGTACAAAGCAACTGTATCTGCCCAGGGTCACGATGATAAAATCTACATCGGAATGACCGAACACGCATTCAAGACCCGCTTCAATAACCACAACCTTTCATTCAATCTCGAGAAGCATTCAGCCAAAACCACTCTTTCAAAGTACATCTGGGAGTTGAAGGCTAGTAAGGTTGTCTTCTCGATCAAGTGGTCTGTTTTGAAGCGCGCTAGTGCGTATAAAGGCAGTGCTATTCAATGTAGTCTGTGTCTAGCGGAGAAGTTATGCATCCTGACCGCCGATGAGCAGTCCTTACTTAACAAGAGATCAGAGCTTATTTCAAAATGCAGGCATGAAAACAAGTTTTATGCAGAAAACATCAAGTTCCAGCCGTCCTCGCAAGCTATTACCTAGCAACTGAAAGTTAATTAGGATCGAACTGATTAGGCAATGCTGCCTTCTTTTGAACATTTTTGTTCAAACAATTTTGCCTCTTTACACATCTAGTTTGTGTTCCTAATAGTCAAGAATACATCAACACAACATTCTCAAGGTGCAGATAAATCTTGACCTACTAGCTCTTTTTGCACCGAATTGATTGTAATGCATTTGTTTGTCCTGTAGTCCAAAGGCGAATTTCATTATCACTTAGTATGAGTATTTTAAACACTCGTATTAATTAACAAAACAAAAGCTCTTTTCGCCTGGCTAACAACACCCTTAAAATATAGTATTTATTCCTAAAACTTCTCAAACTCATTAATAATTCACGACGAGAACACAAAGGAAATCACCACCGTGAAGGAGGTTTTGAAATCGTTTCTTAATTTGCATAGATTTTGGCGATTTTATTCCTTCGTTTTCTCCGCATTTAACGATCAGTTTGAGAAGCTATATCAAACACTCGAAACAGTGTTTCATCAGATTTCCAAACACCTTGAAGTGGTTTAAAAAAACTCGGCTGCGCCTCGTTTTTCCAATCCACTTCTCGGTGTTTGGAAATCTGATGAAACACTGTTCCTCGTGTTTGATATATTACTTATCAATTCATACTCAACAGAAAAGGCAATTTAAATCCAAAAAGAGCGGTCAAGTACACCGTAGACAGCTAACATTCACGCACTGGTTTTCGTGGAAGTTTTCGTCAATTATTTAGATGTTTCGTTCGGGAAAAAAAAAAATCACTTCAAAATTTCTGTTTCTGGGCATTTCCAAAGTAAAAAAAAACTTTCTTATAACAATAAAAATACTATTAATACAATATCATTAACATTTAAAACCTAAAATCTCCCTGCGAAACACCGAGTGTTATGAATCAGCTCTAATTCAGTGGTTGTATACTCCGCCGAGATCGCGCGGCGGTTTCGCTTTATTATACAGAAAAAATAGCCAAACATACTGAACATTAATACACAATTACCTCAGGATAGTTTTGAATTATTACACAAATGATACTTTTAGGAGAAATAAATATTTGCAATTATGTCCTTCTGGCCGTGGAAAATGCATTCTTACAGCTGCACTATTAAATTGACACGTCGCCCGGCCGAACGTTTACCGCTGGTTTACTACAGCAGGTAAGCCGATGCCGATTTGCCAAAATCTGACCTTGAACATTTTGCATTTCGGTGTTATTTTCGATGCCAAAAACACCAAAGTTCAGCTGGAAAAGCGACCAAAAGTGGTATTCACAGCAATTTTGCCTTCGTAACATGTTGCCTTGATTTTGTTCTTGCGGTTAGCTGGTACTATCTTCGCCTTCTGATTGGGTAATCGGCACGACAGAATGCGAATTAATTAAAAGTGCTCTCACATGATTGGATAATCGGCACGAAAGAATGCGGTCACACTTTTGGGCGCCGCACTGTAAATCTACTCTCGCGACTTTTAATGGGAGACAGAAATTACTGATCAAATACAAATCATCAGACTGTGACTTATCGTTTTGTCGGGACTTTTCCCTCAAGACTGCATGCATCGGCCGGTTGAGAAAGTAATGGGGAACAAAGAAACAGCTGACACAAAGTGTTTTAAGTTTTACAAACCTCCTAAAACTTTTCAGACAAAGCCAATACAACAAACTGTTGCGTACGTGTGCAAGTTCTAGACAATCCAAATACAGATTAACTAATCACGCGATTCATCGAAACGCTTTTACACCAAAGCTAACTATCTGATGTGTTGAAAATTGCGTTTGTACACGTACCTGCACTTCTGTCAAACGACAGTGAAATTTGCTGCGGCTGCACAGGGTAAAGTCGTTTTCTTCACAGATTTATAAGCAGGCGAGAACGTGCTTGAGGGCGACTGATTGTTGCGAAATAACTGAAACGACACCGCCTCTTAATGCGGAAATTCTTATGCAATCATATCATCTGTTATCTGTCATCACTTCAAACACCCAACATGCACGTGAACTCGGGAATTTCCGGTATTTGACAGATTATTGTTACCTCACGATATATGCTGTTAATTTGGGATCGAAATCAGCTATAACTCACGCATATTATAGTGATACAAATGTGTTTTCCATGTTGCCCGAGATTTCGCCAGGCTAAAGTACTATAACATCGATTTTCACGTACGTAGCCACTGAAGTAGTGTAAATTGAACTCCAGAAGAGTAGTGAATGATATCAGAGATGACTAAATACGCACTGTTGGATTTTAGGCTTCGGGTCAATACAAAAGACACCGCACCCGGTAGTGACTGATAACATAAGTCTGTAACAGGGGCTCTCCTTGTAAGCCCAGTAGGGTTTGTTGAGAGCTCCTGCTCCCTTATCATACTATGAATTGTACTACTGTAACATCAATCATGGGACAAATAAAATTGCTATTGCTATTGCTATTGCTATTGCTGTAGTGACAATCAGGTAACAAGCGGTAGGTTGGAAAAGAAAGAATAGTGTAATATGGAATTCGGAATACGGAATTCCGAATTCGGAATAACATAATGATGTAAAATATAATTTTATAATTTTCACCGACAATAATAGCGACCACCCTAAATATTAAACCGAGGTTGTTGCTAACGAGAGTTTATACTGCAAGGGAGGTATAACAAGAAGCTGTACACAGCTCGAACTCGTGGCGTCTTTAACCCGTTGCAGTATTGATTCCTGAGTGTTTTGAGTGCTTTTACGAAAAAAAAAAACATGACGTGACGAACGCGGGTAAGGTCTATTCGTTTAAGCGATTATCTTTTATTTTATTATTATTAATATTATTATTCATTTATTTTTTTCTGTCTTATCGTGTGTGTTTTAATTTTGTACGACCTTTAATAACCCGTTGGTGGTCATACTGGGTTTCGTTGTATTTTTTTATCTTGCGTTACAATACGGAAATACAGGTAAGCCAAATAAAAACAAACACTTTTAATTACGTGTGGTTACAGTTTTTTTTTTTTTTATGGTCAGGAGTCCCTTTTCTTTAGAAATAGAACGCAAGTATAGTACTCTTGTTTTCTTTGCGTGATTAGTATTTCGTACAGTGTTGTTTCATTGAAATCATGCAATTCTATAAATAAACAGCTTCTCGGCAAAAAGAATGAACAGAAAATGCATCTGAATTCGAAGCGCAAATCAGTCATAATTAACGGAATATTGATTATCCAAACCTCTCCCATAGCTCTCGTGCCATCTCGTTGGAAATTGTCAGACTACCCTCTGATATCTTGAAGTTGGAATTACGAGATTTCGGACAACACTCTGTCAAGTGATAATAGTGGTTTTGAGATCTCCCTATCCGTCAGCACTTTGACCCGTCGCCAACAACAACTACCCTCTTCTGTAGAAGCTGCGCATAAAGAAAACCGCATAACAATAAAACGTTCCAATTTGTAAGTACAAAATCACGCAACAGGTTAAACAGCGCCCTATTAGAACAAAATGGAAGAGTGCTGTTTTAATAAAGTGATAAACAGAGAACTCTATCTTAAAACAGACACGCTGGCCGCGTAAACCAACACATAGCCTTGTCCACCTTTGTGAAGTTATAATCAGGCAATATAAATGATAGAAACAGAACCTACCTTCCAGAAACAACTTCTGCGTAAGTTCTCTTTTTTGTTACGTAGCTTGGCATTGATTCCATTTTCGAATTAGAGAGCTTTAGAACGCGAAACAACTCCTAGCTCCAGAGAAATGTCTGGTTGAATTACCTAACCCAAGAACTCTAAATTTCGTATTCTGTCTAGATTTTAAATCGAGGTTTGTTTGTTTAAATGGCGTAAGATAGAAAAGGCGAGAATCGATGAAAATCTTTAACATTAAAGTTTCCCTGTTTTTTTTTTTTCGCAAGCTTAATCGAGATTAGGGCTGTGGAAGGTGCATTGGTAATTTGCACTTGAGTGCCGAGTGAATAATTTATTTTATTTTTTTTTTAATTTTATGTAAATATTGTTTACATTAAAAAGAAAAAAAAACCATTCCGTATTCCATAGTCCGTATTCCAAAAACGAATAGACCATACCCGCGTTCGTCACGTTATGTTTTTCCGTAAAAGCACTCAAAATACTGGAAAATCAATACTGCAATGGGTTAAAGACGCCACGAGTTCTAGCTGTGTACAGCTTCTTGTTATACCTCCCTTGCAGTGTAAACTCTCGTAAGCAACTACCTCGGTTTAATATTTAGGGCGGTTGCTATTATTGTCGGTGAAAGTTATAAAATTATATTTTATATCATTGTTATTCCGAATTCCGAATTCCGCCATACCTGCTTTTCCAACCTACCGTTCATATCATTATATTATTCCGAATTCCAAATTCCAAATTCCGAATTCCGAATTCCGAATTCCGAATTCCGAATTCCGAATTCCGTATTCCTCCATACCAGCTTTTCCTGGTTATGAAGCTCAATAAATTGCCAAAAGAGTGTACAAAGCTGCTTTGTTTTATGTTGAACGAACCGTGACCCTGCACATTGTTTTGTTTGTGAGTCCAAATGTTTCTACTGGTCAGTTGCTCATATGCATTTCAATACCTTTTGTGTTTTGTGCACGGTCAAGGCAAACGAACAAAAGAAATGGAGAACAAAAACATATAACAAAGGACTGACTGAGTTTCATAACCAGTTTATTCTATTAACTATGACTGACAACAAGCAGCCTATTTTTTTTTCTTGATAACGTATTTTGAGAAGTCATAAAAACAGTGTTCGAGTTACCGGGGTAAATTAGGTCATGGGTAACGAAAACTTGTTCGAGTTAGCGGGGAATTCGAGTTATCCGAGTTCAGGTTATCCGAGTAAAAATGACTCAAAAATAGGGCGAAATCCAAAGGAAATAGAACTTAGTTTGAGTTAGCGGGGAGTTCGAGTTATCCGAGTTCGAGTTAGTGGGGGTCTACTGTATTTTCGTTTGGTGAAAGAACATTAATAATGCAATATGACCGTTATCTTGAATCTACTCTCGCGACTTTTCAAGGTAGACAGAACTCAGCACTTTATTGTTTTGTCGGGACCTTTCCCTCAATACTGCATGTATCAACCAGTTGAGAAAGTAAATGGGAAACAAAGAAACCGCCGACACAAAGTGTTTTAACCCCATTCGGCCCCGGGGGGGGGGGGGGGGGGCACAAAGTGCCCGCGCTAACTTTCAACATTCATAACTTCTTTAATATGTATTCAAACGCCATCAAACTTCGTGACTTTCCCTAAAATTTATCTGGCAACAATTTCTTATGACAATTTTTTCATCACGTGACTTGATGTTTCCATGGCAACAAGATTTTGACAGCCATGTTTTTTGAAATTTGCATATTTATACCTTTGAATGAAGAAAAACAATGTTTATTGGTATAACGTTTACATTTTTACGTCTTTTAGCGTTTATTTATTGGTTTTTATTAATTTTGGGTGAATTTTGACGGTTTTTAAGAGGTTTCAAAAAAAATTCAGAAATCCAAGATGGCGGATCCAAAATGGCGGCCGCATAACTAATTACCTAATAACTACGTCATATGACGTCATCCTTCCATTGTGCGGACCGCAAAGGAGACAGTTTTGGACGTACTATGTACCCTCTAGGTTTCACTGTCATAGCCTTAATGTTCTTGAAGTTACGAAGGGGGGGGGGGGGCACAATGTGCCCCCCCCCCCCCAAGGCTCAGAAACTCCAAAAAAAGCCCAGGCTGAATAGGGTTAAGATTTGCAAACCTCCAGCCAATACAACAAACTGTTGTGTGCAAGTTCTAGATAATCCCAATACAGGCTAACTAATCATGCGATTCATCGAAACGTTTTTACACTAAGCTAACTATCTTATGTGTTGAAAATTGCGTTTGTACACGTACCTGCACTTCTGTCAAACGACACTGAACTTTGCTGCGGCTACGCAGGGTAAAAACGTTTTCTTTACTGATTTTAAAGCAGGCTAGAACGTGCTTGAAGATAGAGCGACTGATTGTTGGCGAAATAACTGAAATGCCGAAATTCTTATGAAATCACATCATCTGTCATCACTTCAAACACGCGCGAATATGACGCGCCAGTTCCCATGATGCTTAGGGACGGACCATTATTTTTTTGACGGGGTAGGGGTTGAATTGAATTGTTTGCAGAGGCTATAAACACTAAAATAAACTATGCAAGAGAAAAAAATGTTTGCTAGAGGTATGGCAGATGGACGGAAACGCAAAATAAAATTGTTTGCAGCAGGTGCCGCATATAAAAAAAATGTTTGAATGTGAAAATTTTTAATATTTCTTATTTCTCTAAATTTTACAAATCCTTTGAGAAAACTCTTTCCTCCCAAAAATACCCCAAAATCACCCCAAAATTTACAAACCATCACACAACATAGATTCATAAGATGAATGGGGGGTTTTTGGATTGCTTGAAACGTGAACGAGAAGAAAACATAACGAAAAACATTGTTTGCTAGAAGTATGGCAGTTGGTCGGAGACACAAAATAAATTGTTTGTAGCAGGTGCCGCATAAAAAAATGTTTGCATGTGAAAATTTTTAATATTTCTTATTTCTCTAAATTTTACAAATCCTTTGAGAAAACTATTTCCTAACAAAAATACCCCAAAATCACCCAAAAATTTACAAAACATCACACAACATAGATTCATGAGATGAATGAGGGGTTTTTGGATTGCTTGAAACGTGAACGAGATATTTCCAATAAAGTCACGTTAAGAAAAATTGCATTCAGGTGAAATCCCGCCTTATGCCTTGCTACTGTATAGGTAGGCACAGCTTGGTATAGGCGTGATCAGTAGATTAGAACCGGCATTCGTGGCAGTAGACTAATTATAATTATAACTAAGTTATAAAATTTCAATCACAGCGTCACACTTACTGAATCCCTCCATGCAAATACATAACATCGAAATACGTTTGTTAACTGATCTGAATACTTAAATAAATCCTTTAATCTGAACAATGGTATTGCTATACCATACTTTCATCCAAGCACTGACTGTACTGAAAAGTAAGTTGTTGAAAAAACCACAGCATTTACACTTGCTCGTACGCTTGCGTCGCGTCGGTTCGTAGCCAGTTTCTTGTGCCTTTGCTTGTTCGTGCTTACGCTTCAGTAAGCTTGCGTTGCGTGTAAACAAGCCTTAATGGAGACATGTTTCTAAAAACGTGCATTCCTGATTGAAATAGCTATGCGACATCAATCAGTACCGAAGTTTTTCGATTAATTAGAAAATTATATTATACACAGTTTCTCTTTATTCCCGTTTTCCGCGCTAACGCGCAAACTCTTTAATGATGGTGCTGTACGAGCCGATGAACTCACTAACACGCTTTTTGCTATCTGTAATGAATGCTTCAATGAATCTAATTCCTTCGATCTGTTCCGATTGCCATTTCACTTTATCCAAACAACGACACTTTTTTGGACAGTACTGATTTAGTTGAATGGAATAATTGTTCATAACAGGCTTTGTTATAGATTTTAAAGGCATAATTTAAAGCGAAAATGACAGAATTAAATCGCCAAAAATAGACTGAAAAAGTACGTATAATAAAACTCGCGCGCTATCAGGGTTATGCAGATTACCCATGTATAACTCTATAATTTGCAAGAAATCCTGTTGTTGCTTTCCTTCGTCAACATCTACATCTACAAATTTAATCTATAACAGTTTCCTATTACACAGATGTGGTCAGCTGAAGCTCACAGCATTTACATAGTAAATAGCAAGTAGAATTGGATTAATATTAACAATACACAGAATGCTTTTTAAATAGTTGAATTACTTATAAATAAATCATCAAATAAATCATCTATACTCTTGTTGCAACAAATTAGATAACCAAACGGCTCGTTTAAAGCCATCATATGAATCGAATTCAATCATAGAGTCACTTTCATTGTTCCAGTCAATAATTGTTCCCTAATTGTTCGTATTTGCTTTTGTCCGATATATTTCTTGAAATGGTACAAGTTGGTGGAGAACGAGTGGTCTTTCTTTCAGATTGTGGAAAGGCATTTGTTAATTATACAACTACCTAAAACTTTTAAGGCTGCTACAGGCACGTCACGGGTAGACGGCATAGCGCAAACATGCTAGAATCGATTAGCAGGTTCTTTTGATCCCCTTCGGGTAATATCTAAATACTCTTCACTGTAGCTCCTCAATTTCGCATACCTTTCGAGTAG